>JAYJLV010037095.1:0-25275 GCA_036873485.1 Torymus texanus
ACAGATTACGTAAATGTAAAATGCATATCAAGATTAACGCCAGCCCAATTTACAACTGTAGTCAACATGATGTGTGCATCATTGCGCTGTCCGCGAAAATAATGCTGTTATGAATCAACAACATTACATGCATTGCTGTTATTTATTTCATTATAATATCATACAGTACCTTAAATTTAAATTATTCATGTTTTATAATATCGTTATAATGTTCGTTGTTTTTAATAATAAGCAAACCAATAAATTTTTATTGTGAATTTATTAAGAAGTTTTAATGTAATATAATTTTAATAAACTATTGGTTTTAATCTAATATTTACGTCATTTAAAAAAAAAATTAAAGTTTCAATTATATCTTTTTTTAAAAAGTATTAGTAATATATTGGTAATACAATTGGATAACTTTTTTTTTTAAAGTATTGGCAATATATTCGGAATGTCGTTATATCTTTTTTTTTCAAAAGTATTGGTAATATATTGTCAATACGTTGATGGCTCGCGATTGCAGTAATAGTAACAATATATTAACAATCGGGATATAATATGTTTCCGGTGTACATTGCTAACATATTGCGCATATAGTACCAATATTATCGATTTTTACGCGGGTCAGCATATTTAAATACAATTTCGGAAGAGTAATAAATGGTCGTTATAATTTCATTATCTACTACAAAAAATATAAATAGAATCTCAATTTTTAATGCTTTTTAATGCACAAATACGTACCAAAAAATCGCGACTTCCCATAAAAGAGTTCATGTTAATTAGAAAACAACGAAAACATTAATATATTTATTTCTAGCCTCTCTAGACTTCTGAAAAATATTTCAGAATATTTCTTTATATGAGTTATTTTGAGATATTTACAAACCTGCGTATAAGAAATTTCACATGTACCTTAATTTATTAATTCTATTACTTATAGAACCTTCCTAAATGAGTGAATTCGATAATAGTCGTTTAAATAATCCATGTAATCGATTATATTGTTGAAGGCATGAATGTCGGATAAATGTGGAAGCATACCGATTGAAATCGCTAATTGGAATTCACAACCCTACGCATTACTTGATTATACCAAGATTTTGATTAGAATCTGCGTTACGCGGAACGTGCAAGAGGATTATATGTGCGCCTGCTTTGAAGAGCCACGCAAATCCGAGATAGCCGTGAATGCCGTTTAATATCGAAGTTAATAATATAGGTCATAAATGAAATCTGAGCAAATAAAAAAGCAAAAAATCAGCTATCAAATCAATAGAGTTCGAATAATAAAGTTGAATATACATCAAAGATTTGTATGAATTCAAACAATTTTCAATTATTGGAATTCAAGTATAAATGATTCGTATTATTAAAACCGTATTTCCGTGAAATAGATATATAGAATAACGAATAATCCTTTCGATATACTTTTTCGAAAATAAATGAAAAATGTATTTTTTGGAATATATCGAAGGTATACAAAAAAAAATAGTTACTGCTATGTGAGCTTGAAAAAGTTTCTAGAAGCATTTTTGGACTTGGCACCTGTCCGTGTGACAAACGATTGAAAAAAAATATCAGAAATCTGCTTCATAGTAACGCTAGAATGAACAAAAACAAAACGAGAAAAATATTCTATCAGGAACAAATAACCGGGAGGCACATTAAACGATCGTTATCCTTTAAATGCACACAAAAATTTCGCATTTATGAAACTGTCATTTGCTCTTCAGCCTTTCTCTCTATTTCCCAGAACGTTTTTACGCCTTCCCCGTTTTTTACCTCTTGGCTATATTTGCGTCTCTCGATTACGGGCGCGATTCATTATCCGAGAAACCGAGTCAATTCGCTCCCTTCACTCTCATTACGCTAACCCGAGGAAATTGCATTCGCAAAAAAACGCGAATTTTATAGTATATATAGGTACGTGTGCCTGCGGTAGTACACGGCAACAAATTGCTGGGAAACGGACAATTTTTTTTTCGGAAAAGCCTGAGGGCCGCGCGAACTTCACACCGTTTGACAGGAAAATTTGTGGTCTTTCGAAAGCGCGTGGATTTGTCGTTGTAATCTCGGTCAGTTTTGTCGGTTTCCGCAGCTTCGAATTTTATTACGAACGCGCGATGATGGAGATGAAACACGCGCGCATCTCAGACGGAATTTCAAAAGGGTAAATTTGAGAAAAAAAATCTTTATACGTGCGAGAGACGAATAATGTAAGAGGATAGAGAAAAAATGAGAGAAAACGAGGTGAAACGAGAATAGAGTGCTAGGTGTTTTATGACATGGAAGACGAGAAGAACGAATTTTACTTTCGTGTGTTAATATTGTAAAGAGATGGAGAAAAACAACCTTTCAAGAAATACTGTTTATGTTATAATTGATGCATTGGAATTAATAATATATACATAGCTGAAACGTGAAGTAGATTCAACGTTGTATAGTTTGACAAAGAAAATAAATGCTCAAATCATTCTGCAAGCGTATTATGTATCGTCGGTTCCTATAAAATTTAGCATATCTTAAAAAAGATCTATTTTCATTTGCCATTTTAAAGCACCAGAATAAAATCAATTCGTCCAGGACTCGATTAACTTGATGTAAATTCACATATTATAAGTTTATTTGATCTTGGACAAATTTATTTGACTCTGGTACTCTAAAATGACAAATTAAAATAATCCTTTTTTTAGTTGTGCTAGTCTTCGTTGAAACCTACGGAATTGTGTGTGAAGATACGCAAGAAACGAATATTTTTTATTGGTCTGTGGATTCAAATTACTTATGCTCATTTCTAGTCTGCGAGGTGACAAATTTACAAATTTTCCAAAGCAGGATGTGAGGTTATTTTGCTTACTAGATGCGAAACATGCATTATTTCGTTAACTACGGGGAAAAATGGGTGGATCCGGTACCTCCGACTCTACAGTAGGCATGAGAATTCGTATACTTACAGGAGAGTGCATATAATCTTTAGGAAAAATCTCAATTGGACTTAAAAAATTGATTCTTTTTTGAGTGTGCGCAAATTACCACATTTTCACACGTTGATATAGAGTTTTTCGCGTAATTAAAGTTCTAAATTTTAACGTATACAATTGCAAATGATTTATATATGTCTAACTAGTAAAAAAATATCATGAATAATAAAATTTAATAAAAATATTCATTTTCATTACATGAGAAGCGCCCTCCAAAAAGTATACTTCTGTACTTCAACAGTTATTTGCTCTCCAAATTACATGTTTAGCTGTATTTTTATACCGTCAGAATCACTGTGTAAAGTCACACATTTTTCTTACTCAAAACATATTTTTTATAACTTAGAACAATCGATTTATCTTTTATTCCCGATTAGATTCCTGTAACCTGTGTGTTCAAAATGAAAAGTTCGCAATGCAATTTTCTCGTTAGTTTGGATTTTAACCCCACTTGTTCTTTACATAAATCGAAAGTTGAAAGTTACAACTATATCTTTTTCACAATTTGATCTTAATCTATATTTTTATGCAAAGTCGCTGTAGTTACCTTCAACGACAATCAAATGCCACATGATCATAAAACCCCTGTTATTTTAAATTACGGTCTTCAACGTTAACCGACGTATTTCACAAAAAAAAACCATCTCCATCATAATCAATAAAAGAATCACTAATTAAATTAACACCACTCATGTTGGCAAACTTGATGCATCGAATTGACACTCGTATATATACCAACGAATACCAACCTCAATGAAAATCACTTGTCATTTCAGCTCCCAAACGCACGCACTTCACTCGTACAAACGCTGCAACTCTTTTTTTTTCTCCTATATACCTTGCATAATCGTCAGTTATCCTCAGTAACGATGAATTTCCAATATTGAAGTGCGTGGAAATCCTTTACCAAAGCGCCGAGTTCACTCCCTTTGTGTATCGTTTTCATCCTGTGCAACGTATATAGAAAGGAACGCGTGTGGAACACGAAAAAGAGCGCGAGTCCACTCGACAAGTCGAGCAAACTCGCGCGCATCAATGGCTTTCTCTCGTCGACGAGTATTCGAAAAAATTTCTAACTCTGGGTATTCTCGCGTGAACGCGTCATGTGTGTAAAGCGAAATCAGTAAAAGTAAGTATATGTAGGGTAGATCTTTTTGGATGAAGGTTTCCCTGTGCGCGGAAATGAGTTGATCAGAGATTGATATGTTGTGCGGGTGTGATGTAGTATTAGGGAGGTTAGTAGTTGAGCTGTTATCAAGGTATGGAAAGTGGACGTGGAGGATGAGAGATTTCTTAAGAAGCTGGTGATGTTTTAAAATGTATAATAACTGGTAAATGTCATTACGAAAGTAAAGGAGATGTGTCAATCGAATCAGTAGGAAATGCTTGTAATGGATAATTAACTTTGACATAAATATATAAAATATTATGAATAGAGAAGATATAATAATTCCGGTGTACCTTTTCACAATCCTTTGACATTATATTTAAAAATTCAGTATCATATTGCACTGAATATAAATATTCTTCGTAAAAGCAGCAAATATTGAAATTTTATTTAATTTCTTTGAGGGCGTTAGATACACCAGGGAATCGATATGCTTATCAAATGAAAAAATTTCGGATTTCAGTGAAACCACGATATATGATATCACAGCGTTTATTTACTATACCACATTTCTCTCTATATATAACCATCGAGTTTTCCTGTCAATCTTTTCGTATCTCTATATACAGCTCACGATGTATCTACATTCAGCGAACACGCGTAAAAGCAATGGTATACAATTTTTCTGATGCGTATGAAGCAAATACTTTGAGAAACAGGGTACATCCATTCAACCATATTCTTTCATTTTACAAATTGTTGTATTTTTATCGTCAACAACATCCGCTTATAACATATACATTGGTTATTTCTCAATATTTATTCTTTACTAAAGCTTATTTGCACGATGAAATGTTATATAGATATATATAATTACGATTTATAATATTTTATTTATATGAACAAACATGTCTTATTATTAGAAACACACAAATTATGTATACCAACATAATTTTCATAATTCATTTTCTGTAAAACATCATCCCCTGATTCCTAATACTAAGAAAATTACAAACCCGTCATCATCAATACTCCATCAAAACTCCGTCATTGCCGAAGACTTTTCTACCATACCCCAAAATCGATTTTAATTTATATGAAGCATAAGTAATCAAACAACCCTTCATAACTTCTCTAAGTCAGTCTGCTATCCTTCGAATTCCCAGCACACCCTACCATCATTATTCCGCGATACCCAACAACCGTTCCTTTGGACACTTCAAACGCCCTCGAAAACTCCTCTCTATCTCTCTTTCCACAGGAATCCATCATCTCGCCTCATCAAGCAATCCTCCTCCCATCATCCTCCTCACCTCTCCAAATTAAAATATCAACCTTATCCTGCTCTTTTCCATCCCAATAGCGAACCTGTTGCCAAACATCCCTCAAACCCACAGAACTACAGGAAAACGATCGCTATATACACATACACACATACATACTAATATACCATAGCCACACGTATATCTAAATACACGAACGAGCGTGTGTAGTACGCCGGCGCGTGTGTGCGTTTCTATGGCGACGAGGGGAGCTTCTTCTCTCTCTCACTCTTCGGGGCTGCTGCTGCTGCTGCTACTTCAGGTGGTGTCCCGGGGTGGAATAGCACCGATGCGCGCCAGTTTGTTCGAGTCCGCAGTTACACGCGCCTCGCGCATAGGCAGCGCCGGCGCTGCTATATTCGAATTCTCGCGCGCCGCGCAAGTTGTACGAGTAAGTGCGATATATCGTACGTATTTTTTTCTTTTTTAATAGCTGTTTTTTGGTGGTAGAATATAGTAGATTATAAAAGAATCTAGGAGTGACGTAGCGGTTAAATAGGGATATGGGTTGGTTGTTTTTTCTTTTTTTTTTTAAATGTGAAGATAAATGTTTTTTTGGTGTGATCAGGTAACTCGATGGATGGATTGCAATTGGTTTGGTTTCGTAAGAAAGTGGTATGATGAGTAAAATATTTTGTTTTTATAATATAAAAAAAAACATATAAAAATTATTGTGTTAAAGGGTATTTATAAAAGTGAAAAGTAGAACGTTACAGTATATATTGATTTAGTCACTATACATGTTTTTACTGCCATTCGATATGCAATATTTAAATAAAAAAGAAGAGCGAATAAAATTTTTTTTTCTGATTCATTTTAAATGTAAATAATTAACACAGATTGTGTGTTTTTCTTATAGAATTGAAAAAGAGTAATAAAAATCAACTCGTAAATGATTTACCTCTAGTGAATAATATTTTACAAACACGGGATAATATGATATGACATCCAATGGCATAAAATATCATCACAGTCTCGTGACTAAAATAGAATACTGAAATTATCTCTGCATAGAGCTTATTCGATATAATTATTAAATGTTCACACGTGCATATGCGAGTACGTGACTTTTAATATTATAAAGGTGTTATAAGCAAATTATAGTAGGCTCACTTTGGCTCAAAGCTAAGAGTAATCCAAGTGGAAAATTGATGAGAGTTTAATCATAGTAGAATTTACGTTCTATATTTCCAGCTGGAATACAAACAAAATGATTAACATATCTAGTGCAGCATAAATCATTAGTAGCAAGAAAACTTTTGTCTCCGACATTTGAATATATTATCAAAGTTTCTAGCGAATGTTTATTTCAAACACTTATCGATATTATATTTATGTACTTTATGAAAGATTTCAAATGTACCAGCTTGAAAGGTATCCGCTGTTGAGATGAATTTTAAAATCTCTTTAAAAAATGCTTTCAAGGCATCCTTTCTATAACGGGAAAAGCGTCGGTTCAAATCTTCTATGCGTCCTATATTTGTTAAAGCTTTTCTTTTATCGTCACTTTTGTTTTTGTTTATACAAGCTGAAATAAATAAAAAATGACGTAATGGACATTACGTAGAATCTTCATAATGTGGTATAGGTTTTAAAAGTACTTTTTTTTCATTTTAATAATACTTAAAGATAATATCTAAAAAAAAATCTCATTAAAAAAATTATAATTAATAAACGCAGGTAATATTATTTTAAATACCTTTCAAAGTTACGTAACCTATAGAATTTTACGGGGGCTCTAAAAGAAAGTTTATGATATTCACAAAAATCTTACGTAAACTTTTGTCGTAAACTGATGGACATTACTACTGTATCAAAGTTTCGTGGATCATTTTATACTAGATTATGTACTCTCCTAAATGCACTCCATAGAAAAAACTTCATACACCTCTGCTTTTAAAAGCATTTTTAAAGCAAATTCACAGAAAAACGCATTAGAAGATTAACATTAAGCAAATTACAGATCACACTTTAATGCGGGACCCTATAAATCATAAAGTACATTTTTCCTTCTAGCTTTTGATTTTCTATTTTTGAAAATAGAAATATTCTTAGAAATCAAAGTAAATATACTTGGCCAAGTCAAGTCGAAGTTATACTTTGTAAGCTTTCAAGAAAGTTGACGTAGTTTTGTAAGACATTGTCAAGTCATCTCCTTAAAGATGATACCGTGTAAAATAGGTCAAACCGTACTGTTATTTATACATTTATTTATTAATACATTCAGTGACTTCCGAAACAATAAAAAATTCACAACGGCAGCTAACCCGAACTGCTTCCCAACTCTCTATAAAACAACTCGACCGCATCGCACCTCCACCTCTACCTCATTCCAACACATCGCAGTGTACATATCCCGCTAATGAAAAAAGTAAACTTCTCTCAACTCTCGAACAACCTTGATACGACACATATACATGTACACCACTAAACTCTAACCAGTATACGTTACCTCCACCATCCAAAACTCACGAGAGAATCGCTTCACCACGGGGAATCCCCTCGCGTGTATGCATCTACTTTTTCCAGCTCTATACTCGAGTGCATGCAAAATCGCGGCAAGTTTAACTGGCCGTGGCACGTGATGTGGATTATCGGGAAACTCTCGACAGTGTTCTTTTCTCTTTCTTTTTCTCGCGCTCGCTCGCGTACACTCGTGAACCCCTTTTACGAGACGAGCGGACAAGAAGTTCTTCACGACGCTGGCAATCTTCCTCGTCGTCGTCGTTCCACTTTTAAGTGCAAAAAACCACGTGCTCGAGTATAAGAATGTAGCTCTGCGTGTGTTTTAACCCTTTCCTCGAGGTTCTTCATGGCGGCTTCGCGTCACGGTTAAACGACTATGCTCTGTCGGTGTCGCGCGCTAAGCCACGTAAGCGAATGAGATAAAAAAACCGTCGGTGGGAAGCTTGCTGGGAAGAATTACTATGGCTCTTGGACAGCGTAAAACAGCGTGTTAGCAGCGTGTGACTCGTGATAATCCGAGATTTCGTTTTTTTTTTTTTTTGGAACGCTGCGGGAAGAAGATTATTTGTTATACTTTATTTGCACCAATTGCGGTAGGATAGGAAGAAGAATGAACTTTTTTTTATAGTTTATTAGCTTTCAAAATTAAAACATGTGGAGGAAATATGATAATTTGTATTGGTTTTTTTTTAATTAGTAATGGGGAAGTATAAAAATATGGATTTTAAAATATATTTTTTTTGTACCTTCAGTTTTGAAAAATGATATTTTTTCAAACGTATTTTTTATTTACAAAAAGATTACAAAAATAACTGACGTTGGTGTAGGATTTTGTACATGACGTTGTTCAACTAAAAAATTTTACAAACTAGCTAATAACAATAATTATTCAAAACGTTTCAAAGGAAGCAGGTATTTTGTGTCAGTGATATTTTTTCAAAATATAAACAACAAATCAATATTTTTTAAACGTGATATTGTAAATTCCATAAGACTATTATTAGGAGCACAAAGAGTAGTAATGAGGAAAAACATTTTCGGATAAATATCACCGTAAGACAATTTGAAATAGATTATTAAATATTATAATGTTATTTTAATAAAAATTTGAAATTCTAATATATGTAAAATGTTTATTTGTTACGATTTTCAGTTTGTTTACAAAATTATAATTTAAATGAACAACAACATTTTTCTATGATAATAATTCAATAAAAAATCCTACCTTTAGACAATTCTTTTCGAGAATTAATATATTTCACCTATTTACTAGTTCAGAAAAGTTATCACAACACTACAAATTTATCCTAATAATTGATTGAAATTTTTAAAAAAATTAACATTTAAAAATGTATCAATCTGAAAAAATATCATCCGCCATTAAAAACAAAAATAAATGTTTTAAAAGATAAATTACAAATATATAATGAAACAAGATTTTAAAAACTTTTTCTTTTTAAGCAAGATAGTTGTAATTCTTCTCATATTCATATCGTTTCAGTTACCGGTAATTACAACTTTCAATAGCAGCTTTGAAACAATATTGAAATATTCACAATTCAAAATTAAATATCAAACTTTCGATTAAAGTTTAACGAATTTTCAACAATAGGACAATATAGGGTTCAGCCTCGACCTCGTCTTTGTATCGTCATCCTGAAGCTTCACACCTCTCTTGCTTCTATGAGGGAATCGTTAAACTGGGCTAATGTCGGTCTCAGTATTATTTCGTTTCATGGTTTATAAGATACGACTATAAGTCTCCCTCTCGCACGAATTAAACTTTTTACGAATAATCTCGTATACCATTAGAAGCAAAATCAGGTAAATTCTTTCCAACGTATACAAATTTCCATCCTTTCACTATTTTCATTCACAGTACGTAGGTTGCAACATTTCAATCGTAAATTCACGAAAGTTAAACAAATCGACAAACGTGCATTTTAACGAGGTTTTAAAATGCCCACGTTGCTAAAATGATTAAAGACAGAGATACAGGGTGGCCATGATCCTTTTCTCTTCTCCCCTCCCTCTTCATCTTCCCCTTCTCCCCTCTTGCCCTACACAGGTAGTCGTTTTTCAAGTCGCAAGGACGTAAAAAAACGGCCGGAACCTCATCCGATTAAAGGAGTGCGCGCGCGCTTCGCCGTCTCTCTTTCTCTCTCGCGCGTGCAAAAGTTAACATTCGCTTCGGTAATTGGATTCTAATCGGATACAAGCGGGCAGTGTATAATTACGGTGAACTTGGGAGCATTTCGAAGCGTCTTGTTACCAGTGTAGTTTGGAATGATCAAACAGCCTCGCGGAATAAACAACCAGTAGGTATCCCGTTCGAAGGTTATTTCCATCTATCTTTGGTATATAAAAACAACTTGTAATTATTTAAATATTATCCGTCCATCATTATATATTAGAAATATAAAATTAAACGAAATTTAATAAAATATATATTAAATCTTTACATCCTTATCGAATGTTTCAAGTTTGTATTGTAAATTGAATATATACATAATTTAAAGACTAATCATATCGATATGTATATAAATATGTTTTTATCAGAAAACCAAGACAAAGTCACTTCAATACATTACAATAATACATAAATTTATATTAATTTTATTGAATGCAATTAAAATTACTTCAAATACCTTTTGTACAAAATTTACCTTCAATGTATAATTAATCACTTTTAATACACATTCCATTGTTAACTTTCAACCCAGAAATATACATGGTCATACAAAGAGAAACTCCTATGTGTCGATAAAGCAGCAACATAATCAAATACATCCGACTCTTTCAACTCGTACGACCAAAAGACTTGGCCATAAACTCTGCAATAACTTTTCGAGCGTAAAAAAGCAAAAGCCTCTGAGATGCACTTGACCACAAAGTGAAAGCAAAAGAAAAAGCCGCTCCTCTCTTCAATGTTGCATCGTATGTATGAAGAAAGCCTGCGAGTCCATGAGCCATCCGCTGCTTCCAGATCGGGTGAAACCAAAGCCAAAGTATCCTAGACGTAATTCTCGTGATGCTTTGAAAGATCTAGCAATGGTAGCTGACCTTCGTGAAAATAGGGCTTACGCGTCTTTGTACCTTATCGTCGCAACGTCCTTCTTTGTTCTTTGTTTTTCTTTTTAAAGTTCGTATATAAGTGAATTGAATGGCGGCTTTGATGCCTTTTGTACGAAAAGTGTACGTTTAATATATATTAGAAGAGGTAGAAATTTATCAATATGAAATGGCCAAGAAATTAGAAAATGGCTAGTAAAACTGTTTAATTAATCGTTTGGATGAAACGATTTTTCTCGCATTATTTGCCCATTTCTTAGATTAACATAATAACAAAATATTCGTATTCGATTTACTTATTAATTTTATCTTTGATGAAAGAGCATTAAAGTACATTGGATGGCTTACCAAAATATAAATAAATAACATTAATTAATAAATCATTTGCTGTACCCATTCTGTGAATAATTCAGCCAAACTTTTATTTCTCCATCTGATGCTGTCTCTCTCACTCCTTGTCATAACAGAAAGCCTTCTGCTAGCCATTTACAGACTAAAGAAACTGATCAGTTTTAATACCTTTAAAATACTCAAGAGAAAGCTTGTGGTTGTCTTCGATGAATTCCGTCTATTTTTCAATCTATTAAATTGCCAAATAATGGGAGAAAAGCGTTACATCGGGAAGTATAAGGAACTGGACAAGAGAAGTTCCCATTTTATAGTCAGTAATAATAAAAATGGTTATTTCTTAGCTATAGAATGGTTTCGATTTCCATCAGGGAATCGGAATTACTTTTTACAAAATTATTCGAGCTTTTATTTGTCAATAAGAGCAAAAATCTTTTAATTGTGAATAAATATTAAATATATTATTATCTCCTGAAATTTACTCAATATAGACAGCTATATAGGTTTGCCTTTGTTATTAAAATTAATTAAATTCATAACATATTTTTACTAACACAAATAAATAAGAAAATTGTTCCATTGAAACTTAACTCGATAAATCGAAAAAATATTTATTCGCGTTTCGTATACGATTCCTCGCCATATAACTTTGATAACCACTACACGGTTGGAATTCACGTAATAGAATCATCAAGTAATAGAGTTTTTCCTTCGTTGATTGAATTTATTTCAATTAAAGTATCAAAGCTCGCGAAGCTTGAGAGCAGATCGAAAACTTTGCGCTATTCGCGACGATTACAATGATATTATACGTCAAACGGGCTGGGAAGCGGCTTTATTTTTATCGGCCGTGAGCTTTTCACCGGTGGTATGGGTAAATTTTTTTTTCCTCTGTATCTTCTTGCGCAACGAAACTTCATTAACCCGACTAATTGAGTTAGAGAATTTTGTTCGATCAAAAAGAAACATTTAAATTCATTAGGGGACGATTGAGTTTGTTGGTAGATAAAATTTAATTACTCCAGCCTGGTGTGCCTCTACCTACCACTGATTGAGGTGACTATTAAACTTGTTGGTTAGTCCGTAGAAGGGTAGGCGAAAGACGAATGGAGTAAAGTATGTTTCTGATAGAGAGAAATGGAGTGTAACTTATGGAATTGAACTTACTTCTGAATGACTATGCGATATATGAGAAACCAAAAGCAAATAAAAACAAAAAAGTTTGAAGAGTTAACGAAGAAAATTATTGGTAGAATTAACGATTTTTAGAATAGTTAAAAATTACATGGTATTATTTGCAATCTTTGTCTTTTAGATGCGTTCTTTTGACGGCACGATGTCTTCTAGTTCATTGCAAGCATCAGATGGTTTAATATGTAAATATCTGGTATACGTATCAACCTCATATGTTTCACGTCACTTACATAAAAGATCAAAGTATATACCAACGGTTCTTTATACGCAATTTTAAAAAATGTCAATATTTTTAAAAACCCAAACGCCTACAGAGGTTTTTTCTAACCATCAACAGCTAAAAATTAATTAAACGTCAAAAAATTTCAAACACCATCGCAGTACCAAAGAAAATCCTCTATATATATCCATCCGATTAAAATCACACAATTCCACGAAAAAATCCCTGTAACCTCGCGTTTCATATACCCAACCGTAATTAAATTTCCATCGAAATCCGCGTCGTGTGCTTCAGCTTGGAAAAAGTCACTCCAGGAATAAATTACCGTTAACAGCAGAGTCGAGAGAAAAACATGCGGACATTATCTTCATCTTCGCGGCACGTCTTCGTGTAAGAAAAGACACAAACCGCTCGTATATTACTATACCTACTTTCAGCAAAAAGAAACGTGCACGTTTAAAACGTATATATACAGCTCGAATCATGCGAGCGCGCGCGCGTGCCACCCTCCGAGTAATAACAGCACGGCGTGAGCACATCAGATGCCGCGGGCTCTCGAGGGGTGCGTTAAATAGAACGGGAGAAAGAAAAAAAGATTGGCGTTACATTCTGCGAGCTTCGAAATTGAAATACGAGATTGGCGTGGCGAGGCCCGTGGAATCCGCATAAATGAGGTTTCTTCTTTTTTTTTACAGAGGAGCAGCGTGGATAAGTGCCGTCTGTGTTCATTTGCATTTATTAGAGCGATAGTTGAGGTTTAAGTCAGAGTGTCAGGTTTAAGCTTTGATTGTATTTTATTATATAAGGTTTCGTGAAGTGATTGTGCATTTTGAGTGTAGTGAAGAATATAGTGTGTTATTTTTCGAAAAATGTTTAATTGTAACTGATATTAGAAAGGATTGTGTAAAGCCCTGTGACTTAACAGTTAAGGAATGAAACTAAAATTATTAAAACAAGTCAAATTTAATCAGGTATAAATAGTTACTGTATTTCTACAAATAACTATAGTATTTGCAATAAATTTTTATACCTTTTAAATTGTTTAATACAATATAATAACTATTTGTAAGATATTTAAATTAAACGTTAAACACAATGTTGACAAGCGATAACAATTTCATAAAAAGTTGAAGAAATACTCTGACTATTAATACTTGATGAAATTTTACGTGTTTATTAACAATATGCTCCTTTTTTAATAATTTTAGTTTAATTCTTTAACTGTTAATTCACAGGGCATTGGCTCAAAGAATCCTTTCTATCAGTGTGGGTAAAGAAATAAGAAGATTTTAGTAATGTTAGATATTAAAAGTACGCACAGAAAAAGAAATCTATATATTAAAGGAATGTCATTAACTATTAATGAATTGACATTTGGATATAGACAAACGAATATTTCTTAATAGTTAAAGAAATTCATTAACAGTTAAGAAACCACTCGTTTAAGATTTTCTTGTATTAGTCATGGTTCCTTAACTATTAAGACACATTCTTGGGTCGGCGAAACAGAAGGACAACATCATATTTTCCTCAACTATTAATACATATTGACATGAGAAAATGTCTTATTTCTATTAATAGCACGAGAATTGAATACTGAACATTATCTCTTAATAATAATTGAATTTGCGTTCATCCCAAATACTACTCGCAATTCGTTAATTGTAACGATTTTTTTCTCTGTGTACGAAGCTCTACAATTATTCTTTATTTCACATTGTTTAATTAAAATTTTCATTAAAAAAATTTATAATCTTAATTAAAAATTGTATATTTCGACCAAAGGTATCTTATATATTTACTTTAATTAACTAAAGATATTGAAACATTTCAGTTTAACCAAAACTTTTTAAAATAATGGGGAAACTTTTATATCGAGTAACTATACAACGGAAGAAGCAAAAAATAATCTATAATACAAACCGTGTTCCATTAAGTGGATTTTTACTATGTAAAGATCGCGTATTTCATAGTATAACGCCGTAAAATACTGAAGTTTAACGTCAAGTACCACATTCATCTTGCAAGCGACATTTATGGAAACTTACTTAGTACAACGAGGCTTTTTTTTTTCTATTCTCATAGTCGAGCATATATCACCAGAGCGAAGATGTTCTTCTTTATGCCTGCTGTAAAAACGTTCCGTTAAAATACCACTTAAATTCCATAGCCGTACATAAACGTTCTACGAAGATAAATAATGATTACATTTTTTTTTTGTCACTATATAATATCCCGAATATTTATTATTTTTGTACTATATTAATTTATATCACAAACAACAACAACAAACTCTAATACAAACGTAAACCTCATCGCACTTCTAATTCATCAACAAGAAAAACCCTTCCAACATCATCTCATTACGACAGCCACCACCTCAGTGATCCACCCCTACGTTAAAAATTTCATTTCGCGATATCCACGAAAAAGAGAGCGAGCGAGCGAGCAAGCGTGTCTCTCTCTAATTGAATAACGTTCCTGTCAATCGCTCGCGGCGCAAAGGCGGCTTTGTACCATAGTAGCTCACATGTATATACTATATACACACACACACGTACACACACGATCCATAGCCCCGTCGCGTTCTCCCCATCATCCGTCACTCGGCAATAGGGAAAGGCGCCGTGGCCTCTATATATATGGGCACACGTGTGCGCACACGCCACGATAATTCGAAATATATCAAACGCACGGCGTACGTGTTGTGGGCTGGATGGGGATGGGTATATAAAGCCTCTTATAACGCGTAAGGGAAGAAGAGGAGGAGGGGAACTGTAGAAAAATAAATAAACAGCGCGCGATGTATTATTGGGTGTGCCTATGGATGTACTACGCGAGGGGGTGAGGGGAGGGGATAGGGATTAGGATTTGCTAATGGGTTGTAAGAGTAAATGGGAATTGGAAGTTGTAATGAGATCGGGGGGTATAGGGATTATAAGGTTGGAGTGGAGAAAAGTATTGTTACATATATATATATATATAACGTGGTTTTCCTGCAAACAACTAAACTATATATAAAAAGGTCAGCAATCAACTTTCATTTTTATAATTTAACTAGTATATAAATTTAATCTTAAAAGATTATATAATAAGGAAAATTCTTAGAACATAGGCTTTCAACAGTTCGAATTTCTCTCTAAAACTTTAGACCCCTTATAATACCCCTCGTTTAGTCGAACAATTAATAACGGGATATCCAGGGCGTATATATACGTATTGTTATTGAATTCAGTACTCTGTGCCTCAGCTTCGCTAAGGACCAGCCCGCATGAACTTGTGCACGCGTTACCGAGCAAAGGTAGGTGGCTTGACAAGATCGTATCTCGCGAATCGCGCGCACGCTCATACAAAACAACAAAGAGACTAGAATCCACAGTGTCCATTGTTTGTGTCACGAAGTACTCGCTGCACGATGTGGAGAGTATGTGTATATATACGGTCACAGAGGAAGAGAGAGAGAGGCGGGCCCAAAAAAAGATGAATTACGTTTACTTTGGAAATAAAAGGCTGCGCAAATTCATTACTTTTAATTAAAAAGTACAGTGCAAAAGAGCTTTTCGTTGGAATTAACGTGCGCTATTGTTCTCCGGAATTCTATGAGAGGCTTAGAAAATTAACGGATAGCAAGAGGGAAAGATGTGGGTAATACACGCGCGCATGTATGGTTATTTATACGGATGAGTTTTTTTATAAGAGCTAATGCTAGTGTTCGGGGAAACTGATTTTTTTTTTTAAGCTGCAGTAATAACGTCGATATACCGAGAGCTCGAATTTAATAATTGGCTTATGGAATATTTTATCGAAGGAAAGCATACCATTCATATTTTAAAGTATTAATTTTCTAAGAAACTATTAAAATCTAATTAAATTTTTTCTATAACGTCTACTGCAACCATAACATTCCAAATCCCATATCAAGAATTCATCCATTACAAACCATCTTCCACCATCAACCAATACTATCGCTATTATACACCACCAGGTTCTATATATCTTACAACTCACGTATACACATAACAACCGATACACACGCATACGTACACATACATACATATTCCCCTTCCCGTATATAGCAGTCCGTGAAATCGCTCGGCTCGCAACAATGGGCAATAAAGTCGATAAGAGTTAATTTCATCGGCTCTGCGGCTCGACCCTAGCCTTATTCTCTCCTCTTTTTTTTTAATAAGCTTGATCGCTGCTCACTCGCGGCTTCCGCCGATACGCGCGTCGAGTCGTCTCTCTCTCTCTCTCTCTCTCTCTCTTTCTCTCCCCACTTCCGGTGTGAGCGAGCTTATCGGGCGTATACGTATATACGACACGAGTATAGCGCGCGACGCTTTTTTTTGTTGCGTTCGCTTCTTAGTTTCTTACCGGCTTTTTCTACCAAGGCTGCTTGCTCGTCGTACGCGCGCGTTGTTGCTATACTCTGCCAACGACGTTGCATTTATTCGTATGTGTATATGTAGCGTATGTACATTAATATCGCACTCGTGGCTATATACGAGGTAAACGTGCGACGTACACGTGGCGGGTATAGAACACGGTGCGCAGGCGTTAGCGTCTGGTTGTTGTTTTTGTGCGCGTATATACTAATTAGTGGTTTTTATGGTCGATGTGTTGTTGTTAATATATAGACTGGTTTTGTGATAAGTATATTCGTTATGATATTTGGGCGCGGCGAAGAAGTATTTTACGTGAAGTAGAACTGGGGTATCGTATAAACAGATGTTATTTAGTATATATAATATACTTCGCGAATTGCGATAATATTTTTTTTTGTTTTCTTTCATTTTTACTCTATTACTTTATATATTACAAGAATCTTCAAAATGTATTTCCCTTAATTATAGGTGTACCTTCCTTTTTAAAATTTCTAGTTGAAAATTGGAAAATATGCCTCATATATACTTGCTAGCTATATAAAAATTTACGTAGTTATGTAATACTCCATTTGATATTTTCTTTTTTAAACATCTATATACTTCCTTAACATCAATTTTACCAAGATATGCTCTATATACATACCCTCACGATCATTACCACACCTTATTACCCAAATAAGCCGCATAATTTCACTCCATTATCCGCCATCTCTCTCGCATCCACGACAACTCCTCTTTAATCTTTCACGAGTGCATTATAAAATTAAAAAAAGCCTTCATCGTTCTCGTCATCTCCTTTTCCTTCCAACTTACGTCACAACCTGTAAATTCAACCCTCTCTCATTGCAAAAAGTCACCTCCTCGTTATAAATCCTCTGTACCTCATCCCGCGCGTCTCAAGACAAATTTCCCGTCTTCTTTTAATTTCGAAAAATCGCATCCGCAGGCGAGAAAATCGACAAGTTCTCGCGTGTGGTCGAGCTAAGGGGAAAAGAGAATAAAAAAAAAAACGCTCTCGTCGTCGCATTTTCCGGCTCGCTCGCTCGATGAATTCTCCTCGTCCCTTATTCTCTCGCCCTTCTTCTTTCTCTCCTCGCGCTTCGCTGACTATTATATTATATATATACGACGCTGAAAGCCGATTCTCTCTCTCTCTCTCTCTCTCTCTCTCTCTCTCTCTCTCTCTCTCTCTCTCTCATTCCCGCTAATCTCTCACCCGGGTGCTTTTCGCTTTTTCGCGTGTATATACGCAGCCGATCGTTATTGAATATTCTTTCACCGGACTTAGGGAAGAGAATTGTCATTGAATTATTTATGACCGATGCGATTGTAATACTTAAGAAGGATTTTTCATTTTTATACGTGAATATCGTGCTTGTATTTATGTATATGTCTGGATTGTTGAATAATATGTATATATGCAGGCACGAATATATGTACGTCTTTTAATATAAAGCACGGTTTATGGCTTCGATAAAAGATCAATGCGTCTAATATAGGAACCCTCCCCGCGCTGTCTATAAATACAGTTGTTTATAAAAAAAGACCTGTGTGTATATATGTATGTGTAGGGCGTCGATAAACAGCGCTGCGAGGAGATAAAATTAAAAATTAAAATACATACTCTATTAACTTTTTCCATAAAAAAAAAGAAAGAAAAATAATTTTCTCAATGCGCGAGTTTCTAAAATTAAACACGCGCGAATGTGTTACGCGAGCACGGTTAAACGTATATCCTTATCGGTATGTGCTTCGGAAAAAAATTAAACGCGTATGAAAATACTCGTTATTAGTTTTTTCTTTCATATACACACCACATCAAAAGATAATAATCTCATACCTAATAATCTTTCGGAATAAACGAAAACACACATGATATGAAAAACAAATTAAAGATACCGTCGTTCATGCCCATCCCAATCTCTTTCTCTCTCTCTCTCTCTCTCTCTCTTTCACATCTTTATTTACCATCCAATATATGTAATAAACCAATCCTCTCGAACTCTATAGCGCGTAGAGCCGATAAATCCCGTCGTAATGGCCGCGCGCTAGCGCAGCAAATCTACTCGAAACTTTTCCCCCTCCCGATTACGAGCTCCTTTATCGTCGTATTAGTCGAAATCAAAATAGAAAAAAAAGATCGTCGTCGGTCACGTCCACATGATATCGACGATGACGAAAATACGGTAGGAAATCGAAGTGGTAGAAAGAGAAAAAAGCGCAGCAGTAGACCTTATTACATATAACGTGTGCTTCCATTATTGTATTATAGTTTCGGCGACGACTTCGAATAAAGAATGGTCTCAAGGTCGTGATAAACGTCCTGGTTGTGGTATACGAGAACAGAAAGAGAGAGAGAGAGAAGAGGGGAAAACGAGACGAAGAGCCGAGACGGTTATAGCTTTATCGGAGTTGGAAAAACACGCGCTCGTGCACGTGCGAGCAAGCAGCAGTATATATAAGCGTTGGTACACGAGCTTGCGGAAGATTGAATTTTACGTCAAGGTTGTAAGAAATTTTTCGTTCCAACTATGTAACCAGCAAGTCTTTGTTGTGTTTCTTATTCGATGCAAAATATAAATTGAAAAATTATCGTACGTTTTTGTTTAGCTTAGAAAATCGTCAATTTTCATCATACACTTGATTCACTTTTTATGTTTATCCTACCTCTTCCTAAAGTATCTCTATAGATTGCTTTCGTAAAAATCTTATAACAATTTGATGCTTGATTTATCGTCATCGCGTCTGATAAATGATGAGAGAACCAAACGCTGGATGAATCGATCGTCAAATTGCCATTAAAACATTCATTCCTACTGTACATCTCTCTCGCAATAGCAGGGAAAATCAGGAACCGCTTCGCTTTTGTCCTTTAAAAATGCGTGCATTGGAAATTGAAGCGAATCAAGCATTTAAGCGCTCAAACGTTATATCAAAAGCGTACGGCTATATACATTATAAACACGATCAAGATTGATCGTCCAAGTGATTCAATTTTAAAATATACAAAGCACATGATCATCATTCCTCTTACTCCTCCCGCATAAATACATTATCGCTTGTGTAGTCCAAACCCAGTAACATCTCTCACAATCCCGTGACGATTTCACGCGCAATTGTCACCGTAAACCAGGCCGGAACTATACACACATACACTTTCCTCCCTCATTCTTTCCCTCTCAACGCTATCACTTTTTGCACGAAGCACGCGTTCTGCTTCTTCTTCGTCTTTTTTTTGCGTCGAGACTGCCCCCGCGGCATACATGATTAATGTCGGACCGGATCGCTCGGCAATCCATCATCCACCCACTACGAGAGTGTATATATATACACGCGTCCGAAAATGGGAATGGAAGGGAAAATAAAGTGAGAGGAGGGATATACGGAATACACACATACATATATATATACAGCTGTGGAGGATGAAGCGCGAAATTTGACTCCGTATTATTCAGAGCGACGACGGGAAGATTGGGAAGTGAAGGTGTGGGTGAGCAGCGGTGACAGTTTTATTGGGAGAGGACTTTAGGAGGACTTTTATTGGATATATTGATGTGTATTGACGCGGGAGGGGAAGAAGATCGCTGGGTTTTTGGCTTGATTGAGGTGATGTCTTAATTAACTCTGATGGAATGAAAATTGTTATTGAATTTGTCATTGATTATGTATATATGTAGATTGATGAAGAAAAAAAAGGAACAATTGCGGAAGTCATTCTGTTATTACGATTCCGCAATAATCTGATTATATTTTTTCTTCAAAACTTTTATACAGAACATTGGCAGTCTATGCACTGAAAACAAAAGTTTTCGTTCAAAGTCTTTGAGTTTCTCGTCTTGTCCATACCAATGGATCTTCGATACAACGTAAAGCATATAGATTCGATAGTTAAGAGTTTGAAAATTTTCCGTGAAATGTAAAATCATGACCCTTTAGTAACAATAACGCGTTAGAGAAAGCTTATTGGCTTACTTTTTACCTCTACTTTATCCTTATTTCAGAATATTTTATAGGTACAATAAGTTTCACCATTTACTTTATCTTATTCCTTCAATTTATTCCACAAAGTTGTTCCTACTCCTTAAAGTATATAAGCACCGTTAAATAAATATACATATATACATGCATACAAGAAACAAAAGGCCTTCGTGGTGCACTTGTTCAAACCTATAATATTATCGGCGCGCGTCCGCCTCTGTTCATGCAAGTGCGCGCGCGCCGGTAATAATCGTTTCTATATATATATATATATATATATATATATATATATAATATGCGCTCAAAGATATGAACGCGCGTAAAAAACAGACCGACCTAAAAATAGAATAGGAATTAATTGCTGAATTGTAACGTGTACGTTGATAATTCTTTTCTTTTTTTTTAATATTTGAGCATATAATCTGTTTTATCACGTTGAATAATAAAAATACACCACAAAGTTACACTTTAAATATGTAAAAGACAAAAATATTATACGATCCCTTATACAATACCAGATCTTTTCCTTAATCACATAAATTTACGAAAAGCTTGCCCAGGCGCCTTCAGACTTTTCCCCTCTAACCTCATTTTTCAAAACGACCCTAACTTCTTTTGGCAATTCCCGTTACTACTGCGGACCAAGACTCGCCAAAGGTTCTCCTCCCCATCATCGCTGTTATAACGGATTATAAAACGAAAGTCGTAGGTCGCCAACTTTTCCCTCTCGCGTTGGCCGGTCGTACATCTTGTTATAACGAACTTTCGCAGCCCGTCTATCATTTTTCTCGGCACAAGAGGAACGAGATCAGGTCTAACACAGCAACGGTTTTAAATCGATTTAAGGGGGAGAACAGCAAAATTTCGCGCAGGGGTGAACAAAACTTTAGCAGGCAATTCTTTGCCAACCGCGTCAAATGGATTTTGTTGGGGAGGTAGAAGTTTGTTACGTGCGAACCGTAATAAATAGACTTCTTTTGGTATTTCTCAGAATGCAGAAACACGAAGTGGTACTCTCAAGAATATTGTTCCGCTGATAACAAATTAGATGCTGGAATGTAAGTTCGTGCTGCAGTTATGAAATAAAGGAGTAGTCGACTGGATGATTTATTTGAGGTGAGAATAATGGCACACGCGCGAACGTATAGTAACGCATTGTACCGTGTGATGGTGATGAAATGGCATACGCGGTTTATAATTAATTGTTGTTTCGGTAATAGACGTGGATTTGAATTAGTAAGTTGATTGCGACGATGTGAAATTTACATAAATTTCGACGGTGTACGCGTGTAAAATGATGAAATTATTAAATTTTAAAGGTCGGTTCGTGGAATTTGATTGAATATCAAAATTGCCGATGAAAATTATTAACAAATAATATCGGGACATGCAATACCTCGTATATAGCGTAATATTATGTGGTTATTACTAGCTAAATACTATACGATGATTGTAGTGGATTTTATAGCTGATTTTACTGTTTATAGATATAGATTAATAATAACGATTGGATGTGTCACGTATACGCAATTACTATAAATAAATAACAATATTGAAATGATATTGAATATTATATATATATATATATTGATTGTAACAACGTGATTATATTAAACCGCTTGACCAACATCCACAAAAACCACATTGCCACTGAGTAACAAAAGCAACTCGCGCGCTATCCATTTCTTCAACCCACACGTGCGTGAGCTACGTGTATTACAGCAGCCGCGTTCCGTATATACACACCTCAAGAACCCAACATTCCAGCAACGAAACTTCGTAAAAGCGAACGCTCTACACACTATTATATATACCTGCCATCTCAACATGCTCTTGCCGTGCTTGCTTTCTCTCCTTCTCGCGAACAATAGCCTAAGCCTAGAACGCTATTTTGAGCAAATACGTTAATTGCAGGTTGATCGCTGGCCGCATCGGCGTAAGAAAGTTTTACGGTCCCGTGCTGTGCGGTGCTTTAAAACGCAACCGACGATGAAAGCAACGCGTGCGTGCTCGGGAGAGTATATTATAATAGAGCCGAGTGGAAAAATTGGTGGTGGCCTTTTTGCGTGTTTCGCAGGTTCTTTGAGCGTTGAAGGAATAAAGTTTGAGAAAGAAGGGAGTCATTGGGTTTACGTGAGGTTGAATAGATAGTTGAGGTGAACCAGAGGTCAGTACTGGATTATTTTTGGGAGTTTTGCGAGTGGAATGGTACATGTATTTTTTTCGTTAATGTTCTTTAATAAGTGAGAGGAGGCAAGTGGAGGAGAGAAAAAAAGAGGAACCAGGTTGAATATTCATGGAGTTGAATTAGAGTGTATAGAGCGTCGTTATGGGAACTGTGGTGCGGATGCGTGAGCGTGTCTTAATTTAACCCGCTTGTTCTTTTCTAATAAGGTGTTTTTGCCGGTAGCGAGCGTTGTTATTTTCGACGAGAAGGGGAAAGATATAAATGATAGTGAGGTCAGGCGTTATAATTTTTTAAAAAGATTTCGTGATAATTGTACAAGTTTAGGTATCTTTATACCCAACGTAGAAAGAAGTTATATACCTTTTTCTGAAATTGTACGCTGTTAAAAGAAAAAAAAAACAGGAATTTCACTCGGAATTTTTTTGTAAAATAAGGATAACGGAGTAAAAATGGCTTTCTAACTTGTAGTAAATATATTTTATGACATTGTAAACTTTTCCTATACTAGAGAGTAACAAATTGAATGGGAAAAAGGATTTTCCAATAACTTTTTTTTTTAATTATCATCGCTCGTGTGCTGCATATAAAGTTAGAATTTTGATTTGATTATATTTTTATTATTATTTCTTTTAAAAGTGAATTTTTGACGTAGCATCCCTACAGTGTAAAAATTATTTTTAATATTTTCCACTAATTCTACTTAAACAAAATATCTCTTTTTTCAAAGTTTCAGTACAAATCCAAATTATAATTACATTAAAAACGTAAACTCTTTTAACATTATTTTCAAAGTTATAAATACCAAAAAAACACGAATTTCTAACTTTTCATAACTTTCACTATAATCATATCTTACTTTTATACTCCACAAAAACCGTGAAAACAAATCCAATTCTCTCATCAACAAACAAACCACTCTCCTAATAAACACCATTTTAATTTCCAAGCAAACTCGACACAAACAACAAACCCCAATTTCATCCTCCTAACTCACGTTCTCTCTCTCTCTCTCTCTCTCTCTCTCTCTCTCTCTCTCTCTTTCTCCTCTCACTCTACATTCATCAAACCGCTTACAAGTCAGGCTCAGGTAATAAAGAAATACTGCCAGCAATTACATTAGATCGCGAGAGCTACTACAACAGCGTGTCGCTTATCCACGTAGAAACGCCGCGCAGCTTCCATTAAAAATAACCAGGAACTATACGTTAATCTGCCCTGCAGCACCAACACGTATATATACACGTGTGTGCACTATATATGCAGGGTAAAAGGGGAATTGTAAATTGCCGTAGTAGACAGGCGATGGCCCTATACTGTAATCTCTGGATGACGGGGGACATTCTATATCTCTCTCTCTCTCTCTTTCTCTTTTGTATACGAAAGACACTCACAGAGAGAGAGAGAGAGAGAGAGAGAGAGAGAGAGAGAGAGAGGGAAGTCCCATGGGAATGATATCGCACGAGCGGTGTAGATGGCAAATTGGTCTGTAAGCGAGATGCGGTGTGGGGTACGCACGCACTTCGTGCCCACCTTTGAGGAAGGCTCGTTATCTATTAACGAGCAGGAAGTAGTCGGTGTGATCTGAGCCAGCTGAGGTTTACTGGTTATGGTGTTTTGTTATATATGTATGTATAGATGTGAGGGTGGAAAGTTGGTCGAGTCTATTTGGGAAATGTACTTACTTGAGTTGCAAAATTTCAAAAGCGATTGTCTTAGAGATTAAACTTTTGCTTGAAAATCTGATAAATAATAATTTTTACGATTATTAAAGAAGAACTGAAGATGAAGGTTCATTTATGTATATAAACGTCATTGTAGAAAAGTTACTAAAAGTTGTTTTAATAAATTGGTATTTTTGGATCTTTTCAACTCCAAATAGATAAAATGATTAATAAAATATTACATGAGATGTATATATATATATATATATATATATATATACACACACTAAACTGACCAGGAGAGTGCACTACCTTCGGGTCCTGGATTTGGCTCAAACTTTGGGATAAGTTTTTGGGTGTAGAA
>JAYJLV010037105.1:0-25266 GCA_036873485.1 Torymus texanus
TCTCTCTCTCTCTCTCTCTCTCTCTCTCTCTCTCTTTCTCTCTCTCTCTCTCTCTCTCTCTCTCTTTCTCTCTCTCTTGTTTCCTTGTTCCGATGTTTCATGTAATGTGCTTATCACGCATGAAGCGAAGTGCATTATGCAAGCCACCATGCCGGCGACGTCGAAGTTGTAGTTCCTCCTTCGAGAGTAGAAAGTGTACAGTGTAGAAGATGGAATGATAGGTATACATTGAAGAATTAACAGTATTCGTGGTAGCGCCAATTTTTTGTATAGGGTAAGGTTAACGAATGAAATCTTATAGTATACAGAGTACAGCGGCTTAGAGATCAGTACGATAATGAGAGATGAGCATATTTCCTCCATAGTGTTATGCGTAAACTCAGTCTCGCTTTATGAGAAAGCTCAATTAGGTATATAAGTAACTCAAACATTGTGTGAATATGGCATGTAAATAATTTCTACATTTTACGAATGATTTCCCTTAATTGCAAGAGACTCAATTCGATAAGTATAGCGGTATTAACTACACACTCTAAGTATAACGTTGACCAATTTTTATTACATCTTTCTGAAATGTCCAGAATTATTTTCTAGTAAATAAATCATATGTACTTTCATATAAGGTCCATATATTTTTGTTAGGTTTGTTAAAAAACAACTGTATGTAACGTAAGTATAGTATTTAATAAAATATTAATGAGGAGTGTGAAAATAAATAGATATTTTCTTGTCAAAATAATTATATTAATATTTAATCCAAAAACCGATCCATTTAACCCAGTCACGGTTTTGATAGTCTATAACCTACCCTCTGGCAGAAGGTGCGAAAGAGGAAGAGAGGAGGGAAAGCTGGTAACGGTATCGAATGCATTCTAATCGATTCACCTTCCCATAAGAAGTTATCAGTCCAAAAATTTTTTTTAATTAAATTGATCGAATTGACAGTACATGAAGAAATATAGTTAGAACACTTTCCGCTTCCTCATAGAGGAAGCTTTGTAACGGTGAAAAAGATTTTTCGAGGCAAAAAATGTTCAAAAAAATGTTTAAGACGATATATGTCGATATTTGTTGATTTTGAGAAATTTTTTTTTCGTGGATATATGTATGTGTGTGTGTAAACTCTTTATATCAACGGATTTTCGCGGACACAGCCTATTCTCTGAGTCTCACGAAAAAAACCCGGTACCCTGATGTATTTGAGTTTTTATTTATTTTTTTTATAACCAAAAAACGATTTTGAATTTTTATTTTTTTTTATTTTTTTTTTACATTGTACAGACATTACTTAATATAATAAACTTTTCTTGAAAGGTATTTTAACTACCTACATTTTCTTTTTTGAATATTTAAATTATCTTCACTTTATCATTTTTTATTAAGGAAAATGTTATTTTATTTCATAAATTAATTTCTTAAAAACTATATTATTTATCAATTTGAAATTTTAACCACTTATTACACTCATTGAAGACTATATTTAGTTAAAATTTCAAGAGATTATCTTTATTTGTTTTTCAGAAAAAAAAATGTTTTATAAAAAAATAGAGTTTCCGTTGTCTCATGATAATAAGAGTAAAAAAAATTAACCAATCGTGATTTTTGCAGAACGATTTGTTAGAGAATATTTTTGATCCATAAAATTGTCTAAATCTTAGTTTAATAAATGTATAATAGTTTCTAGTCTTATTTTTAAAAAATGCATACAATGATATACTCTTCTAAAACCTTTTCAATTTTTTTTTTCTTGCTAAAAGATGCATAATTTTTATATTTCTTTAGTAGTGTCTTTTAAACATGTTTGCAGAAACATACAAAAAACTTCTATTTAAGGTACCCATTTACTTATAGGGTCTTGCAAATAAGAAGGATCAAATAAATAAAGCGAAAACTTCATAAAAAAAACGATTTGGGGTGAATTTGCGGGGAACCCAAACCCCGGACTTTCTGTTTTCGCGACGGGTCTTCTGAGCTACATATATCTATACATGTGTATAGGTAAAACTATATAAGGTCTAAATTAAAAAAATGAAGATAAATACCGAATCCCCCTTTTCTGCTACTTTATTTTTCTCGTTTCTGACTTATAAATTGTGAAAGGCAGCGAAGGAATTCACATCAATTTCGGAAAATGAAAGAAACTCATCATTCCCGAATATGTTATTTATCATTTATACGCTGGAAGGTCACTGTTTATATTCCGAAATATAACGCCGAAAAACGTAGAAAATAAATAGTACCCTCCCCGTAAATCTTGCTAACAACTATATCATAGGGTTCCAAAAACGTAATTAAAATTTAATGTTTTATTTAATTAATAACTTATCAATTAGATTATATTTAGTTGTGATAGGAATCATTCTTACTTGCATTCGTGCATGCCCAGGTTCACTTGCACATACACTCATGCGCAGGTTAATTTCATAAAATTTGAAAATATAAAGAAATACCATAATATTGAAGAGGAAGCAATTAATTAGTACTTAAATTCCAGTTAATCGTTAAAACTAAAGTGTAGTTAATAGTTAGATATGATCCCATTCCTAATTACCCTTTATACTTTACAATTTTTACGCTTCTTTAAAAAATACATTTCCAAACTGTTCAGTGCTAGGAGAATTGACAATATTTTCAACGTACATTGTAAAATACTATAAACCAATATTGTATTGACTATATTTTTACTGTAATTGTCCAATTTGTTAGCTTTTTAACGAGAAGCAATTTTTAGATCGGTACCCTCCGCGTTCGATCTAGTTTGTTAGGAAATTTACATACAAAACATCACGGATATAAATACCTTGATATACCCTACTCTAGTGCGTACATTCGTTGTCTTAATAGTTTCTATAGACTTTGAGCCTCCTGTGACATGTGCAATATGAGATCTTATTTTAAGAAGATATCAATTCACAATTCAATTTACTCCTATGAATGACATACGTTACTTATACCAATTTTGCAACTTTCATGCACACTTCATTTCTAATTAAAAGAAACTTTTGTCACGGACAAAAAATTTACCATTATATTAGAAAATCGTTATTTTTACTATTCTAAATATACAAAGTCTTTTAAATCAATCGATAACCACTGCCGTCAACTAATTTGTCACATCATAGAGGGCAAAAAAAAATCGGTTATTGAGTGATTACACTCGCGACAATCAAATCACGATATACATTCTCCATACCACTATTCGTATCAGTAGTAGTTAAAAAGCACATACGCAATTCACCTCGATATATTGCTCACCAATAAAGCTCCATTTAAAGATCAGGATCGGCGACGTTGGGGGTCAATTTGAAGATATTGACAAGACTGTAGGCGTGTATAAAAGTGCGATCATCGCGTTGTCCTATTTCGTTTGACAAGTTGGTCGCATGAGTATGGATGACTTCGACGCGTGCAGTCGTTATTATCGGCCTCACGCACCGGAGAACGTGGATTATCACTTTGGCAAGGATCCGCGATCGGTTTGGTATAGATCGACTGATCAACAGGTCGATTTTGGTCCGTTGCACTACGAGACTGTGTTAGTAGCTCCGCTGTAAAGTTTGAATTTTGATGGTCAGCGATAGGGAAAAGTTTTGTCAAAGTGTTTAATGAAGTTTTTTTGTTTTAATTGTAATAAAATCAAATCTAATATACAAATGATTTAACACCTTTTACTTTTATGAATATAACTGCATCATTTTTGTGATTCTGAAAAACCTAATTTTTTAACAAGATTAACTTGTAATAAGTTTAAAATAATTGAAATTATTTTTGTAGCAGAGTGTTTACTAATGTACTAATTTTTTCTCTTCTTTACAGCGATTACAGCTTCATTCATGATAGCCATTATATGTAGTGAGTATCATGCTTTTGTACTGGCATGAAAAATTCAGTTATCAATTTTTTTTTATTTCAATTGAAATTCCTCTCATTAAGAATAAAAGTTTCGTTTTCATTCTTTTTTTATATTTTTTGATCATCTATTTTTTTTTTAATATTAAAAAATAATATCAATGTTGAAAGTATTTTATTTAATAAATCTACGACTACTATTGTAAAAGTATTGCAGCTTGAGATTAATTTTTACTTTTGTTAATAGTTAAAAATTTTAGCTTATTATTGAGTATTTCCACCGCTCGATTTCTTTACAACCTATTATTTTTGTTTCGTATTTTTTAATTTTATTATTATAGTAGAAATAACATAACTAGGTAGGTACAAAAAACTAATTCTTATACATTGAACTTACAGCACCAGAGATCAAGACATGGCGGCAAACGTTGAAGATGTTATGTTTGATATGTTCAAAAATGAAGAGACTGGATTACTTCATGTTGGCAAATTTTTAGCAGTAAGCCAGAAAAAATGCATTAATCAGAGTAATATTTGTCTTTTTACATCGATTAGCATTAAAAATTATACATTTTATAGGCGCTAAGAACTACAGGATTGAGAAAAAATGATCCACGACTACAGGAGCTTACAGACAACTTGAAGAAGGAACATATCAAATCGGGGGGGCATGAAGGAATATCACATGAAACACAAAAATTAGATAGAGAACAATTTAGGAGGTAACTAAAACGAAATTTCAATTAAACAACACTGCATCACTTGTACTGTCTAAATACATTATAACCTTATGACTTAAAAATCAAAATACCACCATAAATCTATAAAAAAAAACAAAATTACAATAACCTTAGCTTTAAAACTACAAACTCCGACACTAACACAAAATCTCCCTGAAAAAAACCTTAACAAATATCTCTTCTCTCACCTAGAGTAATAACCCCGAATATCGTGCTGATCTCGCGAGCCTTCCGTCACCAATTCATCATCCCAGACTTCCCAGGCTTCACCAAGCACATCGAGGACTTCTACTGGAAATGCAAATCCAACATCGAGGGTAAAGTCGCCGCATACATTCCTCAATTGGCCCGTATGAATCCAGAATACTGGGGCGTGTCAGTCTGCACGATTGACGGCCAGCGGTTCAGTATAGGCGACACGACGATACCATTCACCCTGCAGAGCTGCAGCAAGCCGCTCACCTATGCCATCGCACTCGAACGGCTCGGTCAGGAGGTTGTACACCAGTACGTCGGTCAGGAACCGTCCGGGAGGAATTTCAATGAGCTTGTGCTGGATCATAATAGTGAGTTTAATTGTTTTGTTGCGATTCCGTTGAAGTTTAAATTACAAAAGTTAGTTTTATAAAAAGAATTTTTTTTTTATTTGCTTTAACTTTTGAATGACATTCGTTAGATATTTAAATATGTACAAATGGAAATATACAGTAGATGACGTGAATTACGTATATAGTATCTAACAATAACATCGAATAGAAAATTCTTAGATCAGTTAATATTTTTAGCCGACGAGTCATTAAACATTAGTTTAAATCTTTTATTTATGAATGTAGTAGTACTTATTTTTGTGTCAATCACTATAGGATGATGACTAATAACCACAAATTATTATATACGTTTTCAGAAAAACCGCACAATCCTATGATCAACGCTGGTGCTATTTTAGTATGCTCTTTGTTGAAGACTTTAATAAAGTCTGAGATGACACTCGCTGAAAAGTTCGATTTTACGATGAATTATTTTAAAAGGCTTTCTGGTGGTGAAAATTTAGGATTTAACAATGCTGTCTTCTTGTCGGAACGTGAAGCTGCTGATAGAAATTACGCTCTTGGATTTTACATGAGGGAACACGGATGCTATCCCGAAAAAACGAATCTTCGCGAATGCATGGACTTTTATTTTCAGGTAATATTTATATGAAATATTTTAGCGAAAAACAAAAAAATGCCTATTGAAATGGGTAATTTTATAGTAACAATAATAGTTATAATAAGATTGTGTAATACGAACTTTTTCACGTATCTCGATACTTTCAGTGTTGTTCAATGGAGGCTAATTGCGAATCGATGGCTGTTATGGCCGCGACATTGGCAAACGGCGGCATCTGCCCGATAACGGAGGAAAAAGTGCTGAAACCTGAAAGCGTACGAGATGTACTGAGCTTGATGCACAGCTGCGGAATGTACGACTACAGTGGTCAATTTGCTTTTAAGGTAAACGAACGTTAATTGACAAGTCGACTGACGCAATAACTCCAAGATAAATTTGTCGTGTATACGTATACGCGTGCAGATAAAATTAAATGGTATCTGGTAAATAGTGTAATATTAAAGTAATTCGATTAAGAATGAATGTCTTTTGATGTTTGTTCGGATTATTTTTATTCGTGACAACTTTATCGATATATTGGAAATCGTTTACTCTACATTTACCTAGTAAAAGATAGCACTGTTATCTTAATTTATTTTTATTCTATCAAATACTTGGGGATAGATGAACGCTGACATTTGAAACCTATAAATTTTTCATATTTTTTTTTTGCTTAGATACAAATCAAATTATTAAAAGTTCATTATCGTTATAAATTTCACATACATATGTTTCAATAAAACTATAGTTAATCTATGTACATAATATCACAATAAAATGAAAAAAAATAAAAATTCAGGTCGGTATCCCAGCGAAATCCGGCGTATCCGGTAGCCTCCTCGTCGTCATTCCCAACGTCATGGGCATCTGCACGTGGTCGCCGCCCCTGGATCCTCTCGGTAATTCCTGCCGTGGCGTACAGTTTTGTGAGGAGCTCGTGAGCGAATTTAACTTCCACAGATACGACAATCTAAAACATGCGACAAACAAAAAGGATCCACGTAGGCATAAGTACGAGACGAAGGGTTTGTCCATTGTCAATTTGCTGTTTAGTGCGGCTAGCGGCGATGTTACTGCTATGCGAAGGTGAGTGTTGTAGTTTTTTGGTTTGGCGATGTTTAGAAAATAGAGTGTATATTGTAGAAAAATGAAAAAACTTCCTTGTTTTTGGAGGATTTACTTGGAATACAATTTTTTAATTTGTTGGTTTAAAGATTTTTAATGTTAAAATAAGATATCCTAATGATTAAATCAAGTTTTTATAGTAGTTTTTATATAGTTACAAAGCTTTTAATATTTTTTTCTGAAGTCATTGTGAGAAAGAAAACACTCGATGAAAAATTCTTATTTTGAAATTTAAAGGAAATTACGAATTTAACTTGAAATCCTTGACACTGTTGGAACTACATTCGTATAAACAAAGACTATCCTTTTACAATCTTTTCAAAACAACAGCGAAGCAAACATGCTACGCAAAAGACAATGATATACTAACATTATTCACACGCCCATGTTGTATACTAACGCACGCATACGTAAACACATCACGCGCACCCACAAACACACACAACCGTTCGACTAAATCTTCCTCCCTGTCAGTATGCGAAATTACTTGGACTGGTGAGTCGCACGACACTTTAGCATTTTACATCAAGTTCATATAAGCTTTCGCATTTACTTTGTATTATACGCGTACGCGCGTGTATACGCGTTTCTTCCTGAAACGGCTCAGGAAGAGACGATAAAGTGAGAGAGAAAAAAAAACTGCTATATAGTGAAAACACGCGCGACTTGTTTTATTGTTCTCTTATTCTCTACGTCTTTGCTTTGTGTTATATATATACCTTTCGATGCTTGCGTGATATCAGATGCTTTGAAAGACTGGTCGATGATTTTTCAGCAACAATTAAAGTCAATTAAAATTTTAAATTTCTTTCCAGGTATTCATTAGTTCTATGATAAGTAGCTGTTTACGATTCATAATTATTTCGTGAACAATAACATCCATAATTGAATTTTTCGATGAAAAGATACTTTTTTTTACTGCTTCATTCGTCGGTGTTATATTATTCGCTGTGAATATTTGACTTTTTTAATTAAACCTATGCTGACGCATACGCAATTGTAAAATCGCATTGCAGCAGCGGCAATCCCGAGCTTTCTCTGTTATTGAAACTGCCTTCAAAACTCCCATCGGTCACGCAATATACCGCACAATAAAGCGCCACGCAACAACCCCTCCCTTTCCCTCCCCAACAAAAGCAACAAAAAAAAAAGAATAAAGCTTGATAAAGAGACATATATATGCAGTTCGCAATAATAATAATAATAAAAAAAAAACAAAAAAATCTGTATTACAGGCATCGACTCAGCGGTATGGACATGACCCTTTCGGATTACGACGGACGTACGGCCCTCCATCTGGCCTCGAGCGAAGGCCATCTGGATTGCGTCGAGTTTCTCATCGAGCAATGCGGGGTTCCCCACGATCCCAAGGACAGGTGAGAGAGAAAGAGAATGAGAGAGAGTAAACACGCAGGCCCGCCCGGATGATTCCGTTAGGAAAAAGCTTCGCTCTTGTGTAAGAGAGACATGAGAGGCCCGCCTGCCGCCCACGTGAGGTTGCACATGAATGGGGAGCCGACGATGCATTGCGATTTATCGGGCGATTCGCGTGGGAGATGTCGCGCGGAGATTGTCACAAGATGAAGATCGGTATCGCGGGAGGAAGCAGGAGTTGCTTGATCAATTGAATTGATAAGGGTTGTTTGAGATTTTATGGGAAAAATGGGTATGGTTGTATGTGATTTTTGTGGTTTATTAATAGGGCAGGTGCAACTTTTGTAATAGAGTATAGATTTTAGAGGGATTATGTATTGAATAAGTTGTTATAACGAAGGTTTTATGTAAAAAATTCGATAATTTCAGGTGGGGCAATCGACCAATCGACGAGGCAGAGACATTCGGACACACACAGGTTGTGGAGTATCTGAAAAACTACGAGATGGTGTACCGAGCTGAGCAGACGGAGAAGGCAAAAAAAGCTGAGTCCGAGAGTCAAGATGCACCACCACCGTCCGGTGGCGCTACGAATGGTTCGACGACGGAAAAGTCTTCTACCGACTCAATAATCGACCCATCATCCTCGTCTAGTAATTCGACGTCACCGTTGCCCTAAACACCGCGCGTAATCGCGACGACTTTTATGAAACGTTTCGTTCTTTCTTTTATTTCAGATTCTCAAGGGAAGAAGAAGAAAAAGGGCCACTAACTATGATGATATGGAGATACGAGATATAGTTTCTATTTCGCTACGTTTTTTGTTATGAGAAAATGTGAGCGAATTATTGAGGCTCTTCTTTTTTTTTTAGATGATTTATGGTCGAGTTGCGTTGTGTATAGATAGGTAGATTTTACATCTCCGGAAGACTGGGTTTTGTTAATGAATGTAGGTCTTTACGATATACATATATATATAGAAGCTGTGATTTTTTTCCACGTGTATATTGCGTATGATTTTCGTCGTTCCGCGTTGATTTTTTGATTCTGTGAAAGAATGAAGCGAAGTTTGGATTATGGAGGAAAGGGAGATAACGTCAATTGATCTGCTATGGCTTTATATGTAGGAGGCGAATTTATATTGTGTTTTATAATTTTGAAATGCACAGACTATCGCCGAAGTGGAGAAACGTTGCGTTTTATGTACATATACAGAGCAATATTGAGTTTGCAATAACTTTTTTCTTTTTGATTAATTTGAACTTTTAAAATGGGTCATTTAAGAGGGCTCCAATCTGTGCATTTCATAATTTTAAGCTACTATACTTTAATTTTTACAGCAAAGTTGTTTCAAAGCCGAAGGAAAAAAACTGCGTTATATTGCTATTAAAATGTAATTCTCGAGCCTAATCTTCGTAGCTTGCGTCTGCGTTCTTGCCAAAAATCTTAATTTAGGATTTAGACCGTCCTTAAGCTCGTAGGGAATATTTAATAGCCACGGGGAACGATATGCTAATGACGAGCTGTGAAATCGTATAAACGTATATGATGCAATATTTTTATTGCGCTTGAATGACAATAATTCATCGAAGACTATCTACTGATCCTCTTACAGCCGAAAAAAATATTGTTAGACGTTAATGGATTAACGCGTTTTGAAACATGGGTTTTCCTTAAATATTAAAATTCAGTTATCAAGGATCTATGATGGATTCGCGATACATAATTAGAATGAATAATTGTGTAATAAAATGTTTTGTGTGTTAATGTTATGTGATTTGAGTAATTACCGGATTTTTTAAACAAATATATCATTTTTGCAACATGAAAGTATTAAATTTTCTTTAAACATTTTATTAGTCAAATAGGAATGGAAGATATAATGTTAATTGTTGGAAACAAATAAATATAAAAATCAAGAAACATTCTCAATGTCTATTAAAATAATGTCGAGTCAATATATTCATTTCTTCTCATCATTAACGATGAAACCTGAGTACAAATCTTTTCGGTCTAAATCAATGAATGTTGATGTTTGCAAGAAAGTTAATAAAAAAAACCTCATGCTTATGAAATCAAGAAAATTATTATTACGTTTAATTTCATCGCACTTATTTGAATAGAAGCCTATTTCGATAATATAAGATTCGAGCTATTGATCGAATCACCTATTGTTCCTTTATGCCGATATACAAACCATTGCGCAATCGTTGATTGATTGCAAATGCAAAATGATGTCTCATTGTAAAGTTAGCACAAGTTTTCAGGCATATATCAAATAATGATATTCTTTTACCGAAATTTTATGCTAATTAGTCCAGAGACAAGATCGAGAATAGAAACATAAGAATAATAGATACATTGACATACAAATTTAACTTGAACTAATTTTTTCGGCGCACCTCACATAGCATTGCCTTCGTCACGTATGAAGATAGTCAATTTAATAAAAAAAAAAAAATATTACGTATATATAATGAAGTTTCAATAGTTATAGGACGCGTTAATGAATTTAAATGACACCGTGTAGTATTGTTGTAATAATGTCCTGCGGGTAATTTGGCAATTGTTAGAAATGTAAGTGTGCATATAGTAGGTTTCTTTTAATTGAATAAATTAAAACTAAGATTAGTTAGTATTAGTTCTGCTCATTTTTATATATACTTTTGAAAAATTTTATTTGTATTCGTTTCTATAGTCATCAATTAAGAAATTACATTATCATGATATTTGGCTAGTACGCACTTCTTACAAATATATGTAACTGTCATAATTCATCTGTTCCTTGTATAAAAATACTTCATTTACGTTATTGCAAATACTGTTTCAATAAAATTACTTTACTTGTATTATTATTTTAAGAGTACGTGAAAGGACAATAATGAAGTTTTCAGAGAAAACTTAAGACTACGTCAGAAGAAGGAGGATATAATTTTTGTATAATCAATAATTGTTGAAAGTATAAAACGGAGCTTTTGCAACGTACAATTTCTTTCGCAATGACATTCCTTTTGCTTGCAAACTTAGACACCAAAGAATTTCACGCATAAGCTGGGCTTACTGCAAACAAAAAAATATATATCTGCTTATTTTTCATATCGTTGAAACCATATACATATATGTAGGAAATGAAAATTCAATAGATATTGCGTTTACAAAAAAATATATATAAACACATGTTTTCCTTAAAATTTAATTGACAATTTACAATTTATATATCCTACTAAATTTTGAATTAGTTACTATTTATGGATACTAAATAAATTAAGTGTATATTAATGGAATCAAATCAAATGCAAATTCATTTTAAAAGACAAATCATACGACGATCATCGAAATATCGAATTTTAAAAGAAATTGATGTGAGGGATGCATGTTGTTCGAATGTAATTTTATCATAACGCGTCCATGTGTGTTATTCTATCTATGTAAATACAGTTAATAAATGTTTAAAAAACTGCCACATCTAGTTTTATTTATTATTTTTGTTTTCTTTAATTTAAATACGTTATATGCTCGAAAAAAATGTTTACTATAATATAATAGATAAGTATTTTTTTATCATATAATTTTTAAGACGACTAAGTACATTGACAAATAAATTAATATTTATTTGAACAAAATAAGCAATGCAAACTTTGTTTATACCAGCTAATTACGTACTTCGTAATCACTTAAAATATTGATGTGAGCAATCGAAATTTACATATGGCAAACACTTCTAAGCATTAAGGGGATTTTACATATTCTTCTGAAGAGTTTTGTAAATACAATGGAGGAAATTGAAATACTCAAGTAAACGGAAGAAGAAACATTATGGAGTTTGTGTTCGAGACAAAAACCCCCTTTTATACGAGAAACGAGATTTGGCTTTTAAACGTAGGAAGTAAAAGATGTTAATGGCTTGGATAGTACCTTATACTCGGTATCATTTATTCAGAGCCAAGGTTTTATTTTCGAGTAGGTTGATGCCCCTTATTCTTTTTTATCTTTATTTTACAGGATCAACAATTACTAGTAGTATATTCTGATAATAGTAAAGTTTATAAATAGTATAATATCATATATTATATATTATAAAACTGTATTTTTAGAAAAAAATACCAACAAAAATTTAAATAACAATAATATCCGTGTTACAGTAGCCGGAACTAAGAAATACAGTATGACAATATGAATATAAAAAACAACTAATGCAAACAGATTTAAAACAGACGCTTATACTTTGTCAACTATTTTTCATGCAAGCAGGTAAAAAGTTTTGACAAAAATTTACTGCCTTACTATATTAATGATTTGTGTTACAAGTGAAACATATTTTCTTTAAGAAAATGTCAGGACGAAAATTACCCGAAACAATAAAAATATTATCACATTTCACTCGGCATCACTTTGGTCTATTTATAAGAAAATGAATTACAGCTCGTTGTAGAACCCAGTGATTTTCGCAGAATTATACATTGCACGCTTGTCGATCTGCCCGCAAACGAAGGCCGTCCAAGTAACACGGAATATTCTTTTTTTTTGCGGAGTTCCCCAAGATTACAGCGTGTGCTAACGACATGTGCGAGTATATAGAAGAGCTGCGTCGCTTTTCATTTTGATGACAGTTCTTTACATACATCAATGTGAATATACTAAAACTTTTTCTTATACGGTTTTACTTAACTTCGAGTCATAGCAATTTTGAAGAATAAAACGTTTTTGCATCGTATTCTCAAGTTCTCGAAATTATCATGTTACGATTGACTTTTTAATGGTACCAAAAACATAATAAAACAAGTGATCGCTGAAAATGATTCCACTCCTTTATGGTAATCGGATAAATATATCGACAGTCGGTTTATCCCAGTACCAATGTCTGAAAATAGTTTCAGAATAATCGTCATTGCATTTCTATTTCCTCTCATTGTAACGCCTGAGAATTGAATATATTTGCCGCCCATCTGATTGAAAATTATAAGACTGTATGGTCGCAAATTGACCTTGACATAAATCGTCTGCGAATTCTATTTTTTGTTAGTCACTTCTGCCCAGAGGCATACGCCTTATATTCTCTAATTTTAGACCGTTCACCTGTGCATCCCCGTTGATTACAACGTCTTTGTAATAATTAAAAGTTTCCTCAAAGATTTTTCTGCTAAAGCATACATTTTTAATTATATTTTATCCATTTGTTAATCAATTTCAATGTTTTTCATGTATATACATTAGAAACAATTCTTTCCGTTGTCTATAACTTATCTTTTAATAGGTTTGTATTGAAATATCGAAGCAAATATTAATATATAGAGAAAACTGTCTGGAAAATCGTTTTCCTCGGGAAGAATTATCTTAAGTACATATAGATGTATAGATATAGCTTAATCTTACTTAAGGGAACGATGTTGGGTAGTCCAACGAAATGCGAGTTCAACGCAGTTGAAGCCCAAAAGCAAACGCCATAATTTTCAGAACGATAGATATATATACTTGCTTGAGCGCACGTATACACACTTGGTGGACTTTCTAATGGTCGTAGTGCAGCTGAAAATTTGTCCCTCGAACTTGAAAATCCCGATGTCTCATTGTCGAACGTAGAACATACGTTTTCTATAATTTCAAGGAAATGAATTGGTTAATCGCTGCGTTGCGTGTTGATGGACGTATATATGTACGATTATTATGACATGATGAGTTAATGGATTTTTTTTATTATTTTGAAAACATCGGAAAAGTGTGACTAATAGGCAATAATATCAACGAGAGAAGCGAGTGATAAATATTGTGAATTGAAAAATAAAATTATGTTTTTCGATAGGTATCTTAACTTTGGTTAAAATTTACACATATACAGTTAAATTTTATTCTTTCAAGTGGCAATTTACATCTCATAAAAAATTGAAATATCGTTTAAAAATACATTTTCTTAAATATCATTGAACGGTGATACTCAAAAAACATGATTTTTTGTTAGATAAGTGCTTTTAACCTTCAAAATCATCTTCATTGTTTTTGTATTCTTTTTGTTGCATTTTCGATCCGGGATAGGTGAATTTCTGTTTATAACCATTAATATTCTGTAATAACACTGTCTCAAGGCTACGATTTTTTTTACTTTTTATAATTCACCTTTTAAACGTTTTGTTCAAAGTTTTCATTGTTTTGTTTACTGTATGATAAAAACGATTGTTATAACAAATGATACCATAAAAGACAAAAACCATATCAAAATAAAAATACTCTAACAGCTATAATAAATTGTACCATTCAGAAGATTCATATAATAACTATAATGATAAAATTAGTAAAGTATTCACATGATACTATATTTAGCGATTAACATGCATGACTATACTTGTTTTGTCCCATTTGTCAAAATCAGTATCACTTTTAGAATCTGGTTACAAATTTCAAACTGTTTTATTCCGACTGTTAATTGTATTATTTCCAGCGCTAAATCATTCCTAATTAGACAACTCATTCATTGGGAAAACTCCCATCCTACGCAAACCGTCAAACAAAAATCAACCGAAGCAAAACAAAACAAAATATATACCGCACATACATACACACTCATATATGATTCCACTCGTTAACGAATAGATAAAACGCGATGCGACGAGCCGATAATAGCACTTAAAAGCCAAATCGCGCGTCGTTACGTCAGCGCGCCGCTCATAAAACGAGAAGACACTATATACAAGGTGTACAATCCTATATACTCACGAGCGTCAATATACGTCCGTCTGTGAGTCAGAGAAAAATTTTACGTGTGCGAGGTGAAGGTATAAGTTTCGATTGCCTGCAGCATGGATTGCGCCGTACGTTTCCCCGTATCGGATACACTTTACGTACACGCGCGTGCGTCTATAGATATATACGTAAATGTTTGTTTCGCAAGTCGTTTGGGCCGCTTATTCATGTCTGCGTGTGGATAGGTTTTGAAGACGACTGGTGAATGGGAATTCGGGTACGACAGACGTGGTTTCGGTCAGGTTTATTTCGAATGTGGAATGTAAACGGTAGTTTTATTTCAATGAATATCTCATAATTTTTTTTCTTTTAGTTTTAAGGAAAACAAGAGTTCAATAGTTGCCGTTGAAAAACAGATTGAAGCTGACAATAGAATTCTATCATATATGTATCGGTGTTGTCTATTTTTGGATGAAATTCCTTAGCGCCTACTGTAGAACCTGAAAATTTGCTTATGCAGTCATCGCTTACAAAGACTTGCTCTTTTTTTTGTTTATCTTAGCCTTTATAAGGTCAGCAGTGATTATAGCAATCGATCGATTTGACTTTTTATTATTTCCTTCTCCGGTTTAACGTGAAAATTAAATTTTGAATATAATGGAAAAATTACATTAACATTCTAATAGATTTCCAGAAGCTTATTGTATCTAGCTTGTTTGATATAAACCCTACGATCAAAACATTGTAAATTTGTCAATTTCAAACGTGTACTTCCTGGAGTGGTTTACAAAGTGCCATAATTTTATACTTCTTACTTAAAATAGATTTATTAAAAAAACGATTAGTACTTCTATTACGAACTTTATAGCCTATTATCAACAGGAGTATTACGACTCAAATTATAAAGATGCTATTAAATTACATAGTTTATAGTTAATATATTAAAATTTCAAGGTAAACGTGCAAATGAATTTTCTTAAATTTGCATAGAGAAATTCTTACGTCAGGAAGTGAATTGAATCGGTTATCAATCAAAATTTAATCCGTTCGTGTTTTCAGAAGTTTCTCAGAGTATTAAATCATAGCGGAAGTTACAAACGTTTTATCTATCATATTAAAAAAGTCTCTTTATAAAAAAAAGACATTCCATTATAACGTTCTAATTGGTCTCAATTATCTCTCACTTATAAATAACATTATACTAACGCTATACGCTTTAGTATAAATAAGGAAATTAAATACCAGCTTCTTATTATATAATATATACGCATCGGGGGATCAACAAGACGCACAACAATCATTGGCATCACCTTCGCGATAAAAAGTCTATACTTCGCGTTCATTCGATCATCCTCGATCATTAATAAAATCAGCTAATATACGCACGCATCGTGCGTATTTCCAGTGAAAATCCAGTGAATTCAGCGGCACGACAATAACCACAAACAAAACACTACAATTCATTAACTATATAAGCTCCTGTGAAAATATAATCGTTAGATCATTCAAAAGACGTGAAAACATTAAAAGAATCTCTTGCGTCCGTGAGCAACGATGGATATGATAAATGATGTACTTAAACACGAGAATAAAGGCCGCGAGAGCGTGTAACGTCTCCCGGATAACCTCAGGCTGCGGTCGCGAACTTGTTTCATTTTCACGAGCGCACTCGCAGACGCACGTGAGAGAGAGCCAAGGGTTTTTCCAGTAGAGACAGAGAGCAAAAGCACGGGGATTCCCCTCTCTTTGTGCTGCACATTAGGATTCAATGGATTCTACACTGTTTTATCGAGTTTGTAAAAACGCCTGGAGGGATTTGCTGAATTCGCGATTAGAAAAGTCGTGTACTCGATCGCCGTGCTGATTAAAGAAGACCGTGGGATCGCGTTGCGAATGGAGTTTCCGAATTAGCTCATAAATTTCGAGATTGAGATTACTTCGAATCAATTTTTTTTATTCTTTGTTTTATGAGTAGTTTGTATGTTTTTTAACAGATAAGACTTGTATGTTGTCATATGTAGATATGCACAAGATTTTATTTGAAAGGTAATATTCAAGTAAATAGTCAACAGTAAGCGTGTTTATAGTTATTTTATTAAAATGAGGAAAATATTGAGGATTTTTGTATTTAAGGTGGTCCCAGTGTTTTTGAAATTTTATGAATATCAAAAAAGAAAAATCGGTATCACTTCGTCTATATTATACTTAACATACACTGGCCGTACTAATTGATCTATATAGTGATGGCTGATTTTTGTAAATGGTTAAAAGTATATGTTACGACTGACTATTAATTATTTTCATTGCAATTTTTTTTTATTATTAAAGTAAAATTTGAATGTATCATAAAAGCCCCTCATCGAGTTGGAGCCACGTTAAGCTTATACGAAGCTAAACCTGTACTATTAAACGTGGATAGACGGGTGGCGTTATGGAAATATTTCCGTTATCGAGACCTACTAAAATAAAATCAAGCACATGTACGGATTTTTTCCAATATGTTTAATGATTAGGTGCAACCGGTTAGACTTGTTTCAAGGTACTCTGGTAAATCAAAGTTTTTTTATTGAATTTATTATGATCCTTTAATGCCAAGGGACTTGTATTCTTATAAGCTCTCGAGGGAAGATCTAAACGAGATTGTTAAGTCATGAAGCAAGTTTAATTTTACATATAGTAAATAGTTGTGAAATTTTTGTGAAAATAAAAATAAAAATTAAATAAAGAAATTATTCATAAATTTTTTAAGTTTTTCGTGTATTTATTGAGAAATATCACCTGATATAATTTATTATTTATACTGTGTATTCAACTTATTTAAATCCTGGTTTCATATTATTTTAAAAACTTATTATAAGCAGAACGATGATTTTAACTTCAAAATAAAAAAATCCATGTATTTAAATAATTCCTTATTAGTTAAAAAAAACACTTCGATGAATAAAAAGAAGCTTTTAAAAACATTTATTGTTGCTAATCAAAATAAAAGCACCAGAATTCAGCAATCTTAAAATAAAACAATTGGATTTTTCCTCAATAAACTACCTAAAGCAAAATCCATTACATACGCCGTTTCATCTTTAAAAAAAAGCTACCAATACTTTTTTTTTCAATAATTTTTTTGCCGATCCCATAATCATCCATGTGCGTAAAACGAGCTCGCTCGCGAACGCCCAGAACCATCTAAGCTGCTCTATACACACAGCGCGCACGCGCGATCGTTGAACCTGACCTTGAAGAAACCGGCCGCGAGCTGAAGATTCGTGCCAAAAAAAAGTGCTGCGACTGAAAGAGGCGCGCGCGCACGCATATGATACGATCGTCGAAGACAAATAATTATGAAAAATGGAGAGAAGAAGCACGTTTATCAAAATAGTCGAGACGATGGTTTGGTCAACCTGTATGGCGTGATATGTACAGTTTTCTTTTATACTACGTGCGATTGGTTATTAGGAGATGGACAAAGGGGTTCTTGGAGAAATTAACATGATGAATGGAAATGATAAAAAGGTTTAGTAGTATACGTTAGTGATGATGGAATTGGTTTTTACGAGGCAGAATGGAATCTAAGTGTTTGTAGGATATGGTTTGAGATAACAGTTAGGTTTTCAGTGTATGTATTATTTCTGAAAATATTTATAGATTATTATATTTTTACCAATGTTAGCGAAAAATATATACTTGAAAATAATTCATGCATATTAACGAATTTGCAAATTTTACAGTAAATCTTAAGCAGATATAGTTTGACGTCAATTTCATTATAATGTATGATGGGGAAGTTTGGGTCGTACCTTATGTCATTTATAAGAATATATCGAGAAGCATTTATAATGACCTACATTTACAGGCCAATGTAACATTGCATTGCTACCGATTTCTCAAGATGTTCAAGCGAATTTTCGGCATTATGGAAATATCATTTGACATTTAGAAATCTTTGGATTTACCCATACTGAATTCAGAGAAATACAATTCTGAGATTTTTTTCGACTCAGTAATATTGGTTCGATTTCTTCGGAATCAAAAGCAATTGGTCCTTCACCTAAAAACTTCATGTTTTAACGACAGTACGAGTACATTTGGATGCTCTTTTTTGGAGCTTACTTACGAGCAGGTTTTATTATGACATGTTAAAAAGAGCATTGAAGAATCTTAAAATAACTTTGATATATTATGTTTTCTTGCAATTGGCATATATTTATTATTTTCTAGTGAACAGGGTTTTAATTTAAAAAAGTGATTTTTATATTCATTCATGATTGGCATAATTATGGTCATTTTTAATTTTTATTTTTAATTGAACACTAAATTGCCGTAATAAACACATAATTGAATTGGTTATTTAATTATTCAATAATATAATAACTTTTACTTGATATTCATATCATTTTATAAAATAACGTATTGAATTGAATTATTATTTAATCATTCTTCTTTATATCTTTACATAAAACGAGACTAACTATTACAGAGGATTATAGAGAAGCCCTGCGGCTAAATATGACTTAGGATTCAAATATAATATAATCAGAATGTTTTTTTTCTACTTCCTGATTAAAAAAACATCGGCATACTAAGAGAATAAGTGAAGATAACATCATAGAAGTATACTCATACACATAATAAAGTACTATTAAAAGCACAAAGATGATTATTTTAAGCCTATGTATACCTAAGATAGTTATTAGAATTAATTTTATTAAAATTATACTCATTTTTTGTGCTAGTTTTATTTTTCAAATTACCGTTACACATATTTCTTTTGCTGCCTTAACACTTATGTAATAATAATGAATTTTTTATGTCAATTGTATAACAAAAAAATTAATTACAATTATAGAACAAAATGATTAGTTTTAAATACTATTTTTTTTTATTAAAAATATTAAATAAATATAAAAATCTTCAAATATTCAAAGTTTTTTTCTGCAGTGAAATATGTGTTTTCACAGCTAACCACTTAAATTATCCGATGATTAATAGAAAAGTCAGTTTTTCGCACCATTAAAATATAATAAACGAAAAAATATGTATGTAATGCGCATCTCATTTACGATTTAGTCACAGACTCGCATGCGCGCGATTGTAAACAGTGAGAACTGGAATTTAAAAAAATCTATTTTCAGATATACGCCGCGACCAGGGATTTTCCTGATAAGAAGCTTGAGCATCATCTTCGTTTTCCGCGCGCAGCGTAACGCAAATTGCGGATCTTGGAAAACAGGCTACGTCCGCTGCAGTGTCGTCGCGAGTATGGCTATACGATTAAATGACGTATTAGTGTATTTGGCTGTCATTTGCAAGTCGAAATAACAGTTTTTCGGGTACTTATGTACTTAAACTTATTAGCAGACATCGAACGAGTATTCCGGTTTTTTTTTCAAAACGATGCTACGCAGTCGAGAATAATTTATTAAGACTAATATTATGTTAATAAACACGTAAAACTGGTGTCATGATAAATCTCGGTAATAAAAAAACAATATTTTAACATCAAACACAAATATAGTATATGCTTACCTATAATGTATTATGAAACACTAAATTAATCTTCGAATAATTAGAATAACACATTTATTTGATAAATGAAATTTAGATCTGATTGATATAAATCGTTATTACCATGCTGTAATTTTATCAGAATTTTTTTATAAATATAAAAATAAACGTAAATAAATTTAAATAATTCGCATAATCATAGATAGTTAACTTAATTGAAAATCTGCACGTATCAAATAACAAAAATAGCTTGAGTGTGGAAAAATTCAACAAAGTAGACAGCATTGTTTTGTTAACAAGTATCTCAATGAGGAATGAATTACAACGTCAAGCATATCAGTATAACGCTCTAATTATTTTTTATAAAAAATAAGAGTAATATGAACCAAGTAATAAAAATTAGCATAAAACAATATATAATATTTAAATTGTATCATACCTTAACTGATCAGTTATATCATTGAAATTACAGAATAATTTTTAAATCGTAAAACACACAGTTGTTCAGTAATTTTTGTTATATTGTTTACAACTTACCTGATAATGTCATATCATTACCATTACTTACAATTATCATTGTCTTACTGACCCAGTGAAAAATCAATCTTCGCGAATTGCAACTTTTCCGCGACAACATCGAAATCTCTCTCTCATTCGAAATGATCATTCAAGGTCTCCAGCATCCAGGAATCGCGGACCACGCGTAAAAATTCGCACGCGATATACAAAGTATATGCTTCTCTTTATCCCCTCTTCACTCTTTCTCTCTCAGCGCTAATCGACGCGCTTATCTCACTGCCACGATCGTTCGGGATACCCCGCTTACGCGCGCGATTCGAAAAATGCAAACCGCTTCGTCGAAGTGAACGGGCCGTGACCGTGGTATAGCGCCTCACGTAGCGGCTATAGTATTGTCAGTATGGCTGTATAGTATTGCTACCGATTTTTCACCGATCGTCGTGACGATTTTTTTACTTTATTGTTACGATGATGACATCTTAACGATGATACATGTGCACTGGGGTAATGTCCGCTGAGTTGGGGAACAGAGGTGAGTAAGTGCGCGATGAGAGAAATGGAAAGAATACGGTGGAGTTGTAGCGTCTAGGTCATTACTTGTGCGGCTGCCGCGTCACGGGCTCCTACGTATATAAAGATGTTCCCCCGGCCGGGGAGTCGTCAGTCTCGCTTAACTGTTCGGACATAGACAATCGACACACACGGTGAAGCGAAATATATAGAGTTCGGTGTGCGATTGAAGTTGCGAAGTGTTGCAGGATTTGAGAGTGTGAAGAAAGTTCGGACAACATGAGTTCGATTAAGTGCATAGTGCCCTTAGTGCTTCTGGCAGTTCTGATCAGTGGTAGCTCTGCGAAACCCCGTAAGTTTTATAAAGTCTTAGTTTACTTTTGACTATTTTGCGTTTAGCGTTAAATGCATTAAATATGGTTGAATTTATTTACTCATTTTATTATGCAATTGTATATGCAATTTTGTTTTAAGATTTAATAACGTTTCTAATAGTTAAAATTAATTTACTTAAAAATATTTTTAACAATCATCGACATCAATTATAATGTAAACTAATAAGGATTCAATATTAGTTAATAGTTCAAGAAATGAAAAAAAAATTTTTTTAAATTTACGTTATTTTATTAAGTATAAATTTTACGATTTAGCATTCTATTGCAATCTCGTCAATTTATAGTTGATCCGCTGTTATACAAAAAACGTATTAAAAAATAAATTCGATACTTAACTGCGTGAATGTTAAATTATGATTGCTTTGGTATCATTAAATCATTCTTTTTGAAAAATGATATTCTTCAAAATGATTGGATAATTAAATCTTTCCTTCTTCTTCTCAAATATTCTGCGTGCAATACAGAAACTGTAGAGAAAGGAAAAATACTATAAAAAGAAACTTTTGCTTACAAAAATATCCAAAATTTTTTTTTTTTCAATATATTGAAGCTATATACACTTTTTAAAAGTATAACTATTTATTAATCATTAAATTTAACACAATAAATATATCATAAATTATAATAAAATCTTAATTGAATTTTTTTCTTTCACAGACGGAGTGCTTGGCAAACTTCTGAACCATGAACCTCATGTGGGTTCGAGTCTGCTGGACCCTCTAGGTCTTTTCCATAAGCCTGGTGCTAGTTCTAGCGCTGATGCTAAAGCAAACTCCCATGCCACCGCTTTAAACGGTGGCTTAAATCTTGGTGGTCTCTTGGGTATCCATGGAACCATAAGCCACGCGGACGCTAGCGCCAGCGCTAATGCTAACGCCAATGGAAACGGCTACGGTAACGCTGGTTCCAAGGCCAATGCCAACGCTAATGCCGGTGTTAACTCTTACGGTGTTGCCTCTGCCAATGCCAATGCTCAAGCTCAAGCCAACGCTAATACCAACGCCTACGGTGGTGGCAATAGCTACGGTGGCGGCAACGGCTACAACGGTGGTAACGGCTACAATGGCGGCAATGGTTACAATGGCGGCAACGGCTACAACGGTGGCAACGCTTACGGCGGTGGCAACGCTAACGCCAACGCTCAAGCTCAAGCTCAAGCTAACGCGCAGGCTAACGTAGGCGCTCAAAATAATGCCGCACCCTTCGTTCATGGAGGTGGAAACGGTGGATACAATCAGTATGGAGGTGGAAACGGTGGATACAACCAATACGGTGGTGGTAACGCTCAAGCCAATGCTAACGCCGAGGCCCAGGCTAATGCCAACGCCCAAACTCAAGGTAGATAGACTTCCGCGAGAATAAGCGCGGACGTTAAAGAACATCGTCCGCGTATAATGTGCGCGTTATTTTATCATAAGCGCACGTTCGTGTGAGCATGTATATGTGTATATGGCGGGTTAGGGTTAACGTAACGAAGCAGGCTATTTTTTTACGAGTTAAGAAGCATACATTTTTATGGACGAACATTAGAAAGAGCTTGGAAATGATATGTTCATCGGGACTTTTATCTTTTAATTGCGGGAGTGGTTGGAAACTCCATGTAAGGGATTCATTGAATTTATTTGTAACTTCTAATAAGAGTTCGAATTGAACTAAAATTCCTTCGCAATTAAAAGGTTAATAAGCCCATCTTCGTAAATTTTTATTATACTGCTATTTATGGTTTTTTTCATGCATGAGTATAATACCACGTTACGTAAGTTCAAATGCCTGTAAATATGAAATATTTTTGCTGGAATATGTCAATATAAAAGAATTGTTGTAAAAACAGAGAATTTATGTATGATTTTTATTACTACGTTTTTTATGTTTGCAAATAGTTGATTAGTAGATATAAATATATTAATTTTATAATTATTATAATGTTGATCTATATTTATAACTGTTAAATATCTGTTTCTTACATAATTTTTACTTAAATAATTTTTTGAAGACATATATTTTATCAACTAATCAGTGAACATTATTTTACAATAAAAATATAGCATCACTGTTTATGAAAGTTTCCTAACTCGTCAAAAGTTTTATCTATAAATAAATTGCCTGTTATATATATTAAATTAAGATATGATATATTTACCGTTTAGATATAAGTCTAAAAATGCACGCACAATTCTCTATTTACACTACTTACACTCTTTCGTTTGCACTCTTTCTTCGATCATTGAAGAGCACCGCAACACCATTACCTATAATTAAAGAGTTTGGTAGCTTATTCGTCGTCGAAACCATTACTTTTTAAAACAAACTTCTTCTTGGGACGAAATCAGAATGTTATTTGCCGTCTCGATCATTAAGTGTCAAATTGTGGAATAACTAAAAGTGAAAAAGAGACACCATCGACATATTTGCAACAATTGTTTAACGTAGGATACGGAGGTTCTTACGGAAACAACGGACCATCCGCCAGTTACGTTCAAGCACCAGCCCCGAGTGGTCCTTATTATCAAACTGGTGGCTCTCAAGGTAACGCTGCAGCTAGTGCTAATGCTAATGCTAATGCCAATGCCAATTCTGGCTCATATGGTAATGCAGCGGCACCAACGATCATCATGCAAGAACCTCAGTTTGTCGATAACAACAACCTCCAGTACGGATCAGGATCCTCGAGATATCCAACTGGTTACAGCAACTCACAGGCCAATGCTAACGCCCAAGCGCAAGCATATGCTAATGGTAATGCGGGAGGTTATCAGCAGAAGCCTACTACGACATATGGACGACCTAACAATGGACAGACGATCGTCATACCGATTGCCATCGTCGAGGGCCCACCAAAGCATCATCACCAGCATAGGCATCCCCGTCCCCATCCACCTCCCTTCTTCGGTCCTCCACAACATCCTCCTCCGCCGCCGATGAAACCCGGCAGGCCCATCGAAATCATCGTCATTGAGGAAACCAAACCCATTAGAGGTGAGATGGTCATGATAGATACATTCGCATGGATTCACATTATGACGGGCACTGAATATTGCTTGAATGCTAGTACCTTAGTCATATGATTGATTAAGGCAATTAAAATGAAGTGTTGATTCAAAATATATGATTGTAACGCAGTGGTTTACAAGTCAGCACTTAAAATGCCTTTCAACAATCAAAAGTTGATTTTAATTTGCTCCTGGAAGATGGAAAAAATTATGCTAATGACGCATCAAATAAAATAATCTTAATGATTAGAGTCCTTTTTTATGCAATACGAAAAAAAACAGATATAATGATTAGGTAAGGATTGACGTAAATCGTTGGTTCTGAAATTCAAAAGTTTTAAAATAATTAAGGTTTGCAAATAGAACTAATTTAACTTATTTTGTTTGTGTATGCTATTTTAATAGTTCATTATTATAATATTATAGTGTACATATATT
>JAYJLV010037116.1:0-17747 GCA_036873485.1 Torymus texanus
TAACTTTCTGAAAAATGGATATTTTTAGATGAGACAGTGCTCAAAATAAAGCTTTTTCTGCCTACTTTTTTAATTTTGTTCGCTCATTTTTGTAATGGGAATACTTGCAGAGTTACATACAATAGAAGAGACATCATTTTTCAACAAAAGAACGCATTTTTAAGATAATATAGCACATATCTCGGGTAGAGGGGCCTATGAGAATAAATCCTGGAACAGGGGTCCAATATTTTTTGCTCTAAAACACGATCTTTCCATTTGGTACAAATCCGTGGCCCAAAAGTTATACACTCTCCTTGTTAGACTGCTCGACTGCTCGTTTGAGGAACGCGTCAAGCAGGTAACACGTTTAAATGACCGGCGTTCATTTGATTGTTATTACTGTTTGGAGTGTTATTGTTAATACTAATCATATAAAATGACTTATCATTTTTTTGCGATGTGGTACCGCTTCCGGCTTTGTTCTGTTCAGCCGAGTCTCTGCTTTTTGGTGAGGGATCGCAATTTTCGGGTCGCTTATTTGAAGGATTGTTTGCGCGCTGATCATAATTACGCTTGTTATACTCGTTATTGCTTTCAGAACCTTGGTAGTTATTACGATTACTATAATTATTATTATTATTACCGTTATTATACGGACTGCCTTTAAAATTACCACGTTGGTTATTATACCCTGCGAATTGTTATTCGGTAAGTTGATAGCATTGGGGAAATTTTCGATATTGACCTCGCCCGTTCTAACAATCTTTCGGAGAGTAAGACACTGACCATTTATGGCCGTTTCTTTTACAAAATTTGCAAAATGTCGTTTCATAATAACGCTGCAGGCAGTCGTCTTCTTCGTGGCCTGATTTTTCGCAATAAGTACACTTCAGTTCGGCTTTTGCTATTAAAATGTTGGCTACTGGGAGGAGGAAATATCGTCGCTTGCTGTTGCACATGCGAATTTTCTGTGCTTGAAGACGTAGAGAAATCCTCTCTGGAAGACGTAACTAAATGCGTATGAGCATTATGCGCATAATTGTCCCCATATAATCTGCGTACTATCAGTCTGCTTTCGTACTTTGTCGCGAAATAAATTGCTTCACGTAGTGATGTAGGTCTTTCGAATCTAACTTGGTGGTCAATAGGGGGTGGGAGTCCGAGTTGAAAATATTCGAGAGCGTTTCGTTCACGTTACATAATAAATAACTTTCAAATTTGATCAATAACTACTTTGAATCAAAGTTAAATAAATATATAATAACGAGGGACACATACATATAGGACAAAAAACCAAAGAATTTACTTCAGAAATTTGCGCATTTTTTCTCTAGTTTCCTTTCTTTCTTTGAAACTTTGTGTAAAGCATTTCAGAGATAAATAGCTTTTTACCATTTTCTTAGAAATTTCAAATTAAAAAAATAAAGTAAGACAAAGGCGTTTTTAATTGAACACGAGTTTTTCGTGTACTCTATAATATATAAGAAGAAAGGAGAAAAAACACGTCCAACAAAATGTATCTCAAAAATAATTTTTTGACTAGTTTGAGGACGCAATAAGTGTAATATGTTTTTGGACCTCTTTATATATGTCGTGCGATGAAAAGAATTTTGAACCTCTAATATAAGAATATTTGTATTTCTATATACTGCATGTATTTTAAATTTTTTTAATTTTATGAAATCGATTCTATCAGCAACAAAAATCTAATCTGAATGTTTTAACTACGCTCATTTATCATAAAAATTTTTCTAGTTTATCTTGAGTATTATAAAGAAGAACGATAAAAACCAACAGTTGAACAGTTATCATACAACAGTACAACACTCATGAGGCATTAGTTTCCTCGAAAACCAAGAGATGGCACCGCTTATCAGTCTGGGTATTGTACAACTATTGGCGGGAGCCCTGAGAAGCGCTTAACAGATAAAGCACTGAAAAATTCAATGGACTTGCATTGTTTAGAATTATAAATTTCTACACAATTAATGTAAAAACTATTGCAAGGACATTAGATAAAAACAATTTGAGGTGACCATACATATGAACAAAATATATAAAAGTTATTAAATCGAAAACTCTTCGATGTACATGCAGTGAAAACCAACAATATTTAAACTACTTGGCGACTTCGAAGACGATAGTTTTGAGGTAACGTAAAACTGTCTTGATTCGAGCAAAATTGCATATAACTTGCGTGTCATATTTTGTATTTTCAATAAACTTTTGAACTTGCAATGGAAAAAAAAACCAAGTAAGTACAGCGAAAATAGTTTATAGTACATTAACAAATTATGAAAGAGATAATTTATAATATAATAATTTATAACTACTTGAAGTTCGTCATAAAAATAACACGAAATTACTCAGTTTTATATACTCGGTATTTCAGCGGTTTATCTTAATCTAAAATGTAATTTTGTTTGAAAGTGAATTCTATAGTTGACACACGGAAATAAAAAATTTGGAAATGTTAGAGTTAAAATTTTTCTAATCTAGAAGTACAAATTAATTCTATACTATAGCAGAACTTTTATAGAATATATATGTATAAATTATATTATATTGTTATATAGTAATATTTAAATTTTAAAAGTCGCAACATTTACTATATAGCTTATATTTTGAGAAAACTTTAGTAGATTTTTATTTTAAATATACTTAACAAACATACTTAAAATCGGCTAAAAGACTTGGTTTGAATATTTTATTTGTGTATTTGAACAAAAGCTCATATTTCATATTCAAAGCATATTATTTTTTAACAAAAAATTTGGGGACAATTATTCAGAACTTCAAAATATCTACAGTTAACTATTTCTTATGTAAGTATATAATATCTATTTAGAAAAAATATAATTATCTAAATAGTTTGCATATCGTTATGAAAATTATACTTGAAATTAGCTGAAAGAGTATCTTAAAAGTTAATATTTCAAACCATTATTCTTATTTGTTTATATGAAAAGATTTTATATGGGCATTGCGTTATCGATTTAAGGCGATAAAAGAAGTCAAGTGAGAAATTATTTTCATAAAAATGTGTATTTTCATATACTTTTAAACTAAATTTATCATTTAGCTAATTGTTTATAACTTTACTAAGCATAAATAAATCATATACCTAGTATTTGAAAATAATATTGTTTATACAAATTATCAAATAAAATATTACGCGTTAAGAACTGACCTGTAGAATCCGAATAACAAATAAGTAAAAGTTATGGTTTTTCATCACAATAATTTCTTTTATAAAAATATAGGTTATCATAAGACAAATTGCCTTTATAAAGATGGAACATCTTTTGTACGATTCATATTACGAACGTGTTATATGTGAGAATATTATAAGAAATTCGCAAACATCCAAAATTGATTAAAACATGTTGGCATGTACTTTTGTAACTTTAATATGACTTGGAAAAAGATATAGCAATAGCAATGCTTATAGATATACTTAAAAACCAATATACATATTTTGACCAACATATATATAAGCCCATAATTTATAGAAATTTTATTAACGTAGAAACTTAAATAAAAAAGTCTTCATTTTTTATTCCATAAGACTAATTACCATAAACTGAAAAAAGAAACTCATCAAGATCAATTGTAGAAAATTGAAAATGATTAATCAGGTACATTTATAGCTTATTCAAGCTTTAGGATACATAATGGTAGAGCAATAAAATATCCCCACTAGAAACATTTCAACAGCCCTTATTAATATTCGTTTGGCCCAAGTATAGTAACTTGACATTTTATTTATTTATTTATTTATTTAATAATAGAAACGGGCAATAGGCCTTTGTACATAGTTCAGATTTATAGTCAATAAATAGAAGTGGCGCAAGTACAATAGCATTTAACTAAACTAAAACAGAATTATTACAATTGAAGTTTAATTAAAATTACAAATAAAAGCTCTTAGTCTACGCTTGAAAATATCGACAGATTTATAATATTTCAGGTATTACTCGAAATTTTGACATCCTTTTCCAAAAAATTTAGACAACCCCTCAAAGTATCCTGGACCTCTGCACGCTCCATCCAATTACATCCCAATCGTCGAATACCACATCTACATCCCCAACACCAAACCATCATCCTCTACCTCAATAATTTCTCTAACTCCATCATCTCCAATTATTCACCTTCTTAAAAAACCCTTCCCCGACACGCGACACCGGCTCGTATAATCGTGAACAGCTATGCGTGTGTGTATGTGTATATACCGGCTAGTATACCTACCCAGCGCGCAGAGTGCAGATATATAAGAGAGAGAGAGAGAAAGAGAGTGCGCACGGTTCGAGCGGGCGCGGAGCCAGCCAGTCTCTCAGTCCGCCGAGAGACGCAGAGAGACGCGCGCGCGTTCGCGTGAGGGATTCCACATATAGAGAAGAAAAGCTTGTATAGTTATATTACTGCCACCCTTCGAAATAGTGACTCGTGATATAGTTTCTGTGTGCGCGCGCGCGTAAACGAGAAAAACAAAGAAAGTTAGAGAGAGCGGTGAGAAGAATAGACAAAAAAAAAAGGAATATAAAGTGTGTGTGGAGAGATAGAGAAATAAAGAGGAAAGAATGACAGACGTGCAGCAGAAGCTGGGGGAGGCGGCCGCGAGGCTACAGGATACCTCTTCGCATTTACCGCAGACAGGTGAGATAGATAAACTTTCTTCTTATACTGGTATACCAGTCCCCGCCCTCCAAAATCCATATAGAGAGAAAGAGAGAGAGAGAGAGCAACCATACAGCATCCCTCGTAAACAGCATCCCCGGCGGTGGCGGCGCGCTACAGCAGCGCCGGCAGCAGTAGCAGCAGCAGCAGCAACGGATCGATGAAGATTCTGGAAATGTCGGCGCACAGCAGCAGCAGCAGCATCAGCTCTGATCTGCGCGCGAGTTGCGTAATGATCAGGTGTCCGTGTCTATTTATCTGTTGCGCTAAGGCTCATGATGCTGCTGCTACTGCTGCAGGCGTGGCTGCAAGGATGCTGCGTATGTTACGGCAGGGAGTTGGTAGGATGCGAATCGATGATGAGAGAAAGGGAGAGAATGGAAAAGTGGATGGAAGGTATAGGCTCGAGGGTGGATATGGGATGCTGAGGGTTTGGATGAATGGTGTAGTAGATGGGGGAGGTTCGGGTTTCGTTAGGATGATGTGTAGGGAAATTTAGATAGATTTATAAAACAGTAAATCAAATAATATTGGTTTATTATTTTCTATGAAGAAAATAAGAGATTCCGAACCATTTTTAACGTTATTTCAGGATTAAAAAGATTTATTGAAGTTTCTCATAAAATGTACAACAATCATATCTCAAAACCTCACTTTCTGCTATAAATAAGTAAAAAAAAATCATTTCCAACATTTACAATACACTCTTAAGTACATCTCGCTTTTACATTTCAAAAAAGAAAAAAAAACGGAATTCAATGTTTTTGAGGTGCAAGTGTAGATGTGAACGACCCCTTTTGTCCAAACTACCTCGAAGGTTCGAGTGTTTTAGATAAGTATGTCATAGGTGTCGCGTGGTTATATTGTTTTCGTCCACGGTATAGACGCAGCCGTTAAGTTTCGCCTACACTGATACGAAAGTTTTGCTCGATTTATCGCTATCTCGAAGATTTGCAATCGCGTGAATGATTCATTCTCATGAAATGAAAAGGTATTACGTTTGTTAAAAGATTGATTTTTATAGTGTACTTTATCAATGGATTAACTTGTTGAATAATAACGAAAAACAAAGAATGCCGTATTGTATATTATTTCAATTTTTGGCTAGGGGTAATTTTTAGTGTAATTTATGATACGAAAATCTTTACTTATCTCGCTAGCTTAAGTGTATACTCAGGGACGAAGTATGCAGATATTGAGATTACGAGCAAAAATAAATACTGGTATTATTTGATAAAATAATTAGGTCGAATGGTTTAATTCGTTTTTCTTATAACTGCATCTACAAATTTCTCTAAAAATGGTAAATTAACGAAAAATTTTAATAAAAACGCCAAAAGGCAATTTTTTAACAACAGCAAATTACATAATGCATCGTAAACCTCCACCTTAAAAGGTGCCTCATCGCGTTCAATAAAGCCACTCTTCCTCGTCAAAAACCCAATTACAATCAACCAATTGAACCGCCGCTTAATTCAATACCCATCCATCATTAGCAAAATCGACAACATCAATTTACTCGAACGCCGGTAAAAACTCGCGCAGAGTTTTTTCAGATCTGCGTTTGCCGACTGTACAAATTTAAAAAAAAAAGAATTGATTCCGGCGAATTTATCGTCTTCGTAACAGTCCCAGTTTTTCCGCGCGGAGCTGACGACATTCCATGTGCGCGTGGACAGAGTGTCAATGTCTTCGGTGGACGCGTGCTTGAAGGAGCGAGAGAAACGGGAAGTCTGCAAATCGGTAGAACTGAGAAAAATTGCGAGATATTTAATGTGCCGTAAAATATGAGTAGTTTTGGTTTTTGATAAAGTTTATAGGATTTTAATTGTTTTTAGATTAAAAATAATACTTGCATAATTATGGCACTGCTAATTCTGCATAGGTTTAAAAAATAATCACTCCGCATAAATGCCTGTGTTTTTAAATTCTGAGGTTTGCAATATGTGATTTAAGAAAACAAATATTTTTTAAATATCATAATGGCTATGTACATTAGATGTATAATTTTGTAGTGTCATAAATTTAATAGACCATCGAAATGTAAATTAACCATTAAATAAATGTCAATAAATATTCATTAAATAGACATGAATCATTGATTAAATTAAAGTAAGTAATATCCAACATTATTTGGAACTTTAAAACAAGCGTTCACGAACCAAAAATTGAATCATAATAAAATAAATAGAGATTACATATATATAGGTATTACATTATAACATTTACAAACTATTGTCCAACCTTTATACATGTAATCTCTATTTACTATATTATAATTAAGATTTAGTTCGTGATCGCTTGTTTGAACATTTCAGATAAATCAACTACGAACAATCTCTTATTCTTTCTAAACTAACATTAGCCAATCGAATAAAAGTCGAAAATATTTTTTTTTTTTCCATTGTGATTTATATTCTAATAAATTAATATTTAGGATGTATCAATATACAGAAGAAATGCAGACTCATGAATTTCAACAAATCTTATGAAAGAACTTGTTCTGTAATATCTAGTAATGTAAATTAATGACATAATCGACATAAATTATTATCTTTCTTACTGTTATTGACACTTATATAGTTATCTATATCCTAATTGTATATAAATGGAATATCAATCGGTTCTGCTGCTCAATTAAAAGTTATGATAGTTCTGAAATTATAAATGACTATGAAAATAAATAAATTACTGATACTTTTTTCGACCTCAAAAGATTACAAACATCAATACCAAAATAATATATAGTAATGCAATATTAACTCTATATGCATTCATGTTATATTTTTTTTACATATTAACGTGCACTGCTTTCTTTAATTCATGTTGTCACTATACTATATAGGTACATATAATATAATTCTATAAAAATCAATACTATATATTATTAAATATGTCTTACTCATATAAACCTTATATTTAATTAAACATTTTCCATAGTCGTTTTTCGTTGACATTTATTATTATACATGTTTACACTTCGTCTTCAGTGCCAATACTAATAAAAACAAATCCTTGACTAATGCAAATGCAAGTTGTAAAATCATCACGCAAAATAAGTATATTTTAAATTATGCTCTTGTATAGCATTGAATAAGATCGTTTTTTTTTTGTGTAATCATAAAATGCCAGGATCGAAATCTCGATATCATGAGTAAGCGAATAATTATGTACGATTATGAATGCATATACTCATAGAGTTACGACTTAACAACAATGTATGATTTTTGCTTTACAATAGCGGTTAAAAATATGCATATATTACGTAATCTTGTGTATACTAAAAATAGTTTTCATTCTCTAGAATGGAAATTTTAGCAGCGTCATTCATAAGATTGTTGACTTAATAGGTGAGAATTAATCCTCATAAATTTAATCCATACTTTAAATAAATTAAATAGTTACTCAGAATTACAAGCGTACGAACACATAAAAAATACAATATACTCGATTCATTTATTTTAACAACTATAACATTTTCATGAAGTGTGAAGGTTTCTAAAAATAAATCTATTAATTAAACAGGGATTTGAAATTTCAAACGTTCATAAAAATAAACACATATATTTTGCCATTTTTTTAGATTTAGCTAACTCACTTAAAATTTCCAAAAAAACAATTGATAATAACTGGGTTTCTTCAATATCCAGTTCTATATCATTACTTGTATAACAATTACGGCAGTTCTTAATTAAAAATAACAACGGCAGTTCACTATTTTATTTACTGTAAACGTTCACATATTTTCAAATTCCTAATAAAACTTTATGCTCCTTTTACCGTAACATCATTTTAACAAATTTCATGAAGATCAATATAACATTTGTATCCTTAATTCTAATTGTTAGTATTAAAATTGTTCTGTGTGATTTCTAAAATTTAGTCCCCACAGCTTTATTACAAAAAACCTTACTAGAATTCTCTAGATGATGCTATTATTAAGTATATAGAGCACAACAATAAGTGCACTTAACCAAACGAATTGCTCATGTTTCGATGCATACAAAATCCTCTCACAGTAATTCTCCAACCATACATTTTCATCTTTCAAAATCAACTATTACCAATACCGACCCTCCATCTTATCGCATTAAAATTAACCATCACCCCACATACATCAAGTACCCTCAACAACAACAACAAAATCGTAACCTTATACCTCCCGATCCCAAAGCAATAAATCTCAAGCCCACTCAATTTCCTAATAACCTTACCATCATTATTACCATCCCAATTCATAATTCACCTTTCCTCCCGAATCCCTTACGTCGCTTGTGTACACCTCGCCCACGCTAACTCGTCCCAATCATCCTCATTACCTCCTCATCGACCGCGCTGCGCCACAAACTTCTTCTCCTCCTTCTCCACCTCCACCTTCCGCCGTACCATAGTCCCGAAAGCTGCGCGTCGTCGGCCTAGAAACGAATAAACGCGCGCGCATTACGAACTTCGCGCGACTCTATTCTCGGTCCCCTGTGCGCGAGCGAGCAAACGATTATGCAAGCAACGGCGGCGGGGCTCGATGACCCGCTGCTGCCGTTCGTCGTCGTCGTCGTCGTCGTCCGTTAACCTTGGCTCTGATAACTCCTCCAGCTGTGGGTTGTTATACCGTCACGAATTCGCGCGCACGCCTGTGTGTATGTTATATATTATGCGCAGAGGTGGGACGCGGTCGTGTATATGTATATATATAGTTGCGTAATTTTCACTGCGTAGGAATGCAAGTTATGGCGCGGTGTGTAAGTGTGTTATGCAAATTTTTTTTTTCTTTCTTTTCTTGGCGAGCATATGTGCGAATGGGTGAGTAGATCAGGTATGTTTGTGTGGTATATATAGACGGCAAAGGAAAATTTGGGTTGTCGAAAGAGACTTTTTTTTTTTAAATAGCGGAATGTAGAGGAAATTTAAATTAATTTTTATATATAATACTCTACTTATTCTGAGTTTGAATAATTTTTATAAAGAAGTTAATTTCAAGTAAATGGAGTTATTAATACGTATAATGTTATATAATTTATTTACTATATTAGCATGGTATGTGTATTCAAATGGTTTTAGCATATTCCAGTTAATACTGTACTGTACTGGTTTTTTTTAATTTCTTTATGGTTGAAATTTTAAAGGTTCAAATTTCTCAACTAAATTTAAAAAAATATACAAAAATATTGTCCTATTTAACATTTTATGATCTTGATAAATCTTCTTTATTAGCGATATAATCAAACGGATGACATAAATTAAGTGACCGATTCCGACATGCAATTCACGCGTACTTGATCTCCTGCAAATTTAAACTAGATCAGAAATAAATTAAGTAATTTTTGAAAACTATCATGAAAAAACTAGAATTATTTTATTTTTCTATTCTTTTAAGGTAAAAAACCAAACAAAAAATTACTTGTACATATAGATAACGTTTTCCTGATAAAAATGTTCTTAATTTACGAGTTACCATAAAATTCCATAAAATATTCTTTAACAGCCTGAATGCATCTATATTTAGTCAATATATAAACTACCAATAAGCAATAATAGAGTATAACTCGGAGCGCGTAGGTTGCGATATTACTCATCAAGATGAAAATAGCGAAATCCGGAAACTATGCCAATACAAACAATAATAGTCTCGGGGGCAACCTTAGCTATGTGCATTTTGCTGCGACAATATAACCAATCGAGATAGCAGAAAATCGATATCTCTTTTGTGCGACGATAAATTATAATTAATTAAAACGGTGAGTTTGAAGTTTGTCGCGCTGCTATCAAGCAAAAGGTGCCGATGTAAGCGGTAAATTAACTATATATGAATAGATTTTAAATATAAATTGCTCATGAGGTTTTAAATTTGTATTCATGAAATCACTTTAATTCAAAATATATATCATTGTATATAGTATTATCAAATATTAGAAATAATGACACAATTGACCATTTTAACATCTATATAACTACATGCGCAAGAAATAAACTTCTAAGGAATTTTACTTAGAAATTAGTTTTTCAACTTTAAACAAACTCTAAAAAAATAGTTCATAATTGATGAAACACACATAATTTTTTGTTGAAGTCCTCATTCAAAAACAAAAAGTGTATCTTGACTTTCTATTAAAGAAAATTGATTTTTCTAAATGAAAATCTATTTTAAACTCTGAATTGCATGAACCTTCTTTAGTTCTTCGTTATTTATATCTTTTATTCTTATTAGAGTTCGGTAACTTTTTTCAAAATATGAAATAAAAAAATTAAAATTTACTCACTTTTAAATATTCAATTCTATAATCCTTATCGTATTTATTACTTCATAGGTGACACCGATCCCTCGGTAATTGTAATTATTAATAATGAGCCTATTACCTCAATCTAAAGTTCTATGCAATTACCACAGTATGACGATATAATTTAATCTCTTAATCCGTTCAGTAATATTTGCAGTCAATAATATATAACGTAATATTTAATACGATCAACGGTTTCCTTTATTTATGAGTTATTCACGTAATTACACCACTTTTGTGCTATTATGAATCAAATATACGTATCATGCGTTCCTGAAAAATTAATTACATCTCGACTGATGCTTAAGAATTAAGTCATGCGGATCAAATTAAAATGTTTTGCGTTGCGGTTATAATATAGATTTATAGTCTACTCATTAGCATGATCTATTGAACTTTCAATGATTATTCAAAATTATCAATTGTATGTAAGATAATTTAATGCAGCTGCATCTAGTGCATAAAATGTAAAGAATTTAAGGTACAAAAAACATATTTGATGCATAAAAATATATATATATATATATTTGACCTAAAGTAAATATTTTTACATTATTTTATTTTTTCAAATTATAGTCTTATGATTTCAGTCTATTGAACATTTCATAAACGATAATTTTCAATTACTATTATAAACTTTATCACCTTAGTATAACTCAAATTTATATTTAAAAAGAATGATATATTTTTATTTATCTTTTAAGTAGAAAAATTCGTTTATTACAATTCAAATTAATATAAGAATATGAAACTTTACGTATAAGACATTAAAATAAAAATGTTTTACGAGTATAAATTTATAATAAAACAAACAAGTAAAAAATAATACCTATGAAAATTCTCTACTATATTAAAATGTTTACTTACTTATTTTCCCTAACTCTCCTTTTAAATTTCAATAAAAATTATCTAGATCGAAATTAGACAAAATTGTTCGGAAAATATGTACCAAATAATATCCAAAAATTTATAATAATAAAAGAACAAAGGACGAATAAAAGAATTATTCAAACGATTCGTCGCTCTCAATAGATAAAATGTCATCCTGAAAGCCTAAGAATTTGTTGCTTACTTTTAATTAATTTAGTATATATAATGAAATATACATTACATTATATTTTAATTTATGACCCAATATAAAAATATAAAAAAGCTAATAGAACCTCAAAATGAAAAAAATGACATTCACTTTTGGTATAAAAATATATTTATAAATATTTAATAACAAGATACCAATAATTTAATCTGAATTCAGAAAAAATTTCAAAACATTCACTAAGTAAACATCTCTAAGAACAAAGCAACATGAAAAACCCTACAAATGAACCCCGATAAATCCCACCTTACAATTCACTAAAAAATTTCCACATTCACCGTCCCTGAGCGACTCTAATTTCTACTCCCCCATACGCACTGGCATGTCTCGGAAAAGCTTTCGCCGTCGCTGCATCCCTCTTCTCTCTCTCTTTCTCACTTTATCGACCGCGCACGCTTGCGTATATATATGTGCCTACCTACGCGAAAGCCGCACAGACCGGCGATTTTCCATTGTGTGCGCGCCGCGGTTTCCCCTTTTATATATCGCCGAGCCAAGTCTCTCATTCTCTCTCTTTCTCTCTACGTGTGCACTCGCGAGAGGGGAGAATGATTGCGCGGGAATCGATAATAAAGCGGCGTGGCGCGCAGCATCCGAGCCAGCAACCCTACTCGGTGTCGGCGACCTTTAGTCAGCGTAGAAAGAGGGACGTGAGGTTTGGGATGGGCGATGATAAGGAGGGCGGTGAAGTAGTTGTGTGTAGTACGAGGAGGTAGATGCGATGCGTGTTTGCTGGTTGGGGATGGGGGGAGGATTGTTTTTAGGCTCGAGTGCTGGAGCTTTCGTCGCGGCGGTGAGGCATAGATTTTTATCTTATTTGTGTTTTCAATTTTAATTTTGAATTTAATTATGATTGTGTGCTTGAAAAAGATTAGTTTATCACTAATGTGAAATGTTTGTCGTTATGTTTTTAATTAAATTTTGTTCCTAGTTTTTGTTTTATTTATTATTTACTTATGGTTCTATATAGAGATTCGAAATTTATTTTATTAAGATTGGGTATAATGTGAAGAGCAGGAAAATAAAATATATCTTTTATTCTAAAAAAACAATCTTTGAATAAACAAGAACATTTATTATGTTATTCTCAGTCTTATTTAATATTTTAAAAATAATATGAAAATTAAATAAAAAAATTTCTTGATCTTAATCGGGCATAAAAGATGAGACGAAGCATATTTATTAGTTTAAAACAAGAAGAGCTTTTTCGGGTTTGAAAAGATAACAACAAATCTGGAAAGGAATAAACTGATTTGATTGTTGAACGTATCTGAAATTAAAAGAATAATTTAATCTTAGCTATTAATTATTCCTTATGTATTTGACTTTAAAAACTTGTTTGTTTAAAAAAAAAGTGAATACAATATATTCTCAACAAGAAACTATGAATAATAGATGTTACATTTAAAAAAAAAATAAATAATAAATATGTGATAATGTGATGTCGAGATATACATTTAGAGATAGAATTTAATCCAGTTTGAACATGATTTCATTACAACGAAAGTTACTTAATTATTTCAATGTCAGATTGCATCGTATCGATTCCTAATTGTTTCCTTTTAATACGTATGTTTTATTCAGTTTACGAAGTTTAATTATTTTAACTAAAGATTTTATTGTCATAGTATGATCGAATATTCCATCAGATCTAGCAAAATTTTTCTCGACGACAGTCATTTCAGAAATTTCTCAGTTTATAACTAATCATACTATTTCAATTTATTACTTCCTACTCAGCTTCATTTAAACACCATCAAACTTTACTTTCCAAACTAAGAAAATCACTGTGTCTTAACTTCCCTATATGCAACCCTTCTCATCCTGATCACCCCCATCATTACCCATATCTCACCCTTAATCAAACGCGCCCCTCTGAACTCCGATTACCTCGAAACACTCACACGCACCTTCGTCTAGTCTCCTTCTCCTTCACAATCGTGCAAAACGTTCGATCGAATCTCACCTCTCTCACCACGACGACGATGACGACAACGGGGGAGCGCCTTAGCCATCGTCGTCTTCTTCTTCATTTTTTTTTACGGCGCGCGTCTTCGAGGCATGACCGATGGCCCCGCCGACAATGTCTGTAATGGCCAATTTCGCTGCTTGCCCGCGCAAATGAGCCAGATCGGAAGCGCAATATATACGGGCGCGTGCCTCGTTCTATATATCCGGTGTAAGCTGCCGCGCGCGCGTGTGTGTGTGTGTGTCTGTTGCGAGACTAAGTGATGAGCGGCTTGATAGTGTCTTTCGATACGATGGGTGGCTTGGAGGAAGGAAAGGTTCGAACGAGTGGATTTGGAAGGCAATTTCTGAGTTTTAAATAGATAACATATTTATTTGTAACAGTGTACAAAAGAAACATATAAAACAAATATTTTTAATACAGAAACGCCATATTACAGTCGAGGCAAAATACTAATAAATACTATGTATATCACAGTAAGTCAATGTATTACAGTGATATCACAGAAATAATTGGCTACGAGTTACAAAATTTTAAGTTACAATCTATAAGTCAATACAATAAAAAAAATAAAAATAAAAATAAAAATAAAAATAAATAAATAAAAGTATAAAATAAAAAATAATACTCACAAAAATTCAGTTCCACTCGCTCACTCATCCCTTAAATACATTCATATCGTTAAAACCGTGTATATGAGATAGTACAAAATAAATTAATAAATAAAGCGTTTTGTTAGAGGTAGTTTGCTTTGAATTGTCGTGAATTTTGGGATGTGGGGTCAGGTAGCGACGTGGAAATGTTTAATAGGGTAAAATGCAGGGATTTTAAACGTAAATAATGAAAATAATTTCTCGTTAAAAGGCAAAATTAAGTACATGTTTATATTTTACTTCTTTCTTAATAATAATTTAACATTTATCGTTACATCGAATTCTTATCAAATCTAAACACGAGGTATCAGGCATGTCTGGCAATGAAAAATCAATTGTGTTTTTTTATAGGAATATTCGAATCTCCTGTTTAGAACTTTGCGTGATGGATATAGGACTATTATATATTTTAGGAAAAGAAGATACATTTTAGACAAGGAAATCAATATAGCGTTTTAATCGGAATATTTAAAAATATCCTAGCATAAAAAGTTTGTTTCAAGATTGGCATTTAAACACGCACACGCCCTGACACCGATTCTCTCACGAACTTTTTAAGATAGTAATAACTGATTTATAGACACGAATATAACACAAACTTGACTATTGAATTTTTTCGAAAACTCGAATTTTAAATAGTAAAATTACAACATTTTATGTGGTTTATCACGAAAATTGATACTTTTTTTTTTTTTACTATTTTTGTACTTTTTCGTACATAGATCGTTTCTGCAGCGAGTAATTTCTAGAATGTATGAACTTACTTTCCAACTAGTTTTAACTTTACGAATTTCTTGGTAGGATGCCAATAACATCCTACGGATTCTCCATTTGTTAAATCTCTGTATGTAAGTAAAAAGGAAAATAGTCCATCAGAATACGAACAATTTTTTCAACTAATTAAAGAACGTTTAACTGGGGCATGACTTTCGTATTTTATGGCTCATAATTTCGTCTCGAATGTCATTAATATAACAAGGGCGTCTTCAAGCTATTAAAGCAATGAGTTTTACTTCATAACAGCTAATGTGATGTAATTTATTTTTAATGAAAGTATGTTCGACGAAACAACTATTTTAAACACTTAAAATAGTATGCAAATAAATAATTTATTATATGACTTTTAAGATTCATAAAATATTACTCATATTATTTATTAGTGAAAAATCGATCTACTAAAGCAATAAAATATTAGTTTTTATAAACTTGCGTTGGAAGTATTATTATGTTTAAGTATTAAAAAACAAATAACTTAAAATCCCTTCCGTATATAGTTTAACAATTAACAAAATCAACTATTAAATTTCCGATTAAAACTGAGACCTTTTATATATCTCGAAAAAAAATCATCATTCATTTATTAAAAAAAAATAATAATCAGATATATAAGACAACACTGTCATAAAACTGTAGATGAACATTTTAAGAAAATTGGCTTGCATAGTAGTTTTATAAGCTCCGAGTAAATACAATACCCAAGATCTCTAAACGTCTCAACTAAATGAACTAATAACAAAAACTTTATTACCAAACCTCATCATCATCCCGCACCATATTCCCTCCCTCCCATCCACACACACATTTTTCACATTTCCATCCCATCACATAGACGCTTCCTCAAAAAGCTCCCACTCTTACATTACAGCCTATACAACAAAGTTAACCTCCTCTTTACAATGAAGCTTTTGAAATCGCGCGCGGGCGCGTGTCTATATGGTATATATGTATATATGTATCGACAGGCCGCGAACGCGCGCCGGGAGTCGAATTGAAAAGGGCGCGACGATCGATCGGGTATCGGTGTTTCCCTCGGCCATCGGCCGTTCGGGAGACTGCAGGGCTTCCTTCGCGTCAGCCTGGATTATACGCTACTGTTACTGCTGCTGCTGCTAGCACTTTAAACGGTGACGCGGCGATATCGTTGGCGAGGGATGCAACGGGGAGAAAAAAAATTAGCTAGGTTGTGTTCTGAGGGTGGGAAGAGGCTGGTTGGTCACTTTGATGAGAGAAGTAAAGTGAGGTTTGAATTTTTGAATATGGTTTGTTGGTGGGAAAACTGTTTGATGAGTGTTGAGGAGTAATGTAGTGGTCGGTTAACATTTTCTCGCATTGCGCTTTAAGGTATTTCGCATATTTTATGTAACAGTCAAATCATTGGAAATGGTCTCGTGATACTTACATTCGAAATAATTTTGATGGTATTTATGATCTATTGATATTCAAGATAGATTTTTAATTTTCAAATAACTATAACCCAATAACATTTTTAATGAATTGAAACATTTTACGTGTTTGTAAATGAAGTATATAAAAAAATATAATTTATTACTCCTCACGACGAATGCATAAGTAATATTAAAGAATAAAGTTATTGAATTAGGTACAAACACTTACATCTATAATCTATAATCATATAACTAAAATGTATTGAAAATTTTTAATTACGAATACAATCACTTTATACAAAACTTTTGAATGGCAGATAATTGACAATATATTTAATAACTCGCGTGTAATATTGATTTTCGTTAAACCGGTAAAACACTTTAGTTTCAAAAAGTAGAACAACGAGCTAGCATTAGATGTCGCCACAGAGATGAATTCGTGAGGAGGATTCGGGCAACAACTATACGATAAAGAACGAACAAGGCGGATCGTTATATTGTCTTTTCCTCCGTTTACTGCGGCCGGTACTACAGAGAATGTAACACGTTAAATGTGACGTATGCTGGTATTGTTTAGTTTGCATGTTAAACTATTTTTTTCGGATAATTTTATTTTTATTTTACGATATTACGTATTTTATGTAAGTAAAAATTTTCGGACCAGAATCAATTTTTCTTCATTAGGAACACGCTTCTATATTAATAGTAAAGCAGTGTTTTCTACTTTATTGTCGGAAAATAAATCGTCTTTATAATATTATCAACATTAATTGCACTATAAAAACATATTTATTGCTAAAAATCATTAGTAGCTGAAAAAATATCTAAAATCATTCCAATTTTTAAAATCTTTTACGATGTGTAAAAATTACTATTATAAGAAAACACTATGAAATCTTTATGTTCCCCTTTAATCTGATAACATTC
>JAYJLV010037126.1:0-25259 GCA_036873485.1 Torymus texanus
AATTTTTCTGGGCAGAGGGGGTGTCGCGTTGACAGAGAATGCTCCATATATATATATATTATGGACCAAATTGAGATTTTATGCAATCCTCTGCGATAAGTAGAAGTTATCTAGAAGCCCCCCACAGTGGTTAGAAAGTTTCATGTTTGAATTTTATATATTCATAGAATTAAACTATATTTATAAACATTACAAGCTTAAGCTGCACTACATTGTAATTAATATTTTATGTGGTTTGTAATTGATGCCAATTAATATTTCTATGCGATTTTCATAAATACAGTTTATATAAATTTAAAAAATTAAAAAATATATAAACCATACTTAAATTTAAAAATTATGTAAACAAAAAAAATGTAAAAAACAGCAAAAAATTTCCACTTGCCGAAACTTGGGATTGAATCGAGGACATTTAGATCTTCAGGCTAATGCTCTCCCAACTGAGCTATTTCGGCTGATATGAGGACATTCGTTATAGCTGTTCTTAGAATGTAAATGTACCGAATATGATGAAACAATATAATTTTAAAAAGTAATATACATTAAAATATCATTGAAAATAATTAATTAATTACATTTTTATTGTATAATTTCAATAATATTTACTAATATCAATTCTAACCTTAAAAAGTAAAATTTGACCAATAAATCGTGACAGGTCACGTTACCACCGCGCTCAAATTGAACTTTCACATACCTTTTATCCAAGTTTTAGGTTTTGTTTGTAGTTTTAACGATTTTTTTATGATAAATAAATGTTATTAATAAAAATATAAACTCGTATAATTATATTATAGTAATTTTGTATAATAGATCATTCCATCCAATCTTCATAATTATATTTTATGATTAATAAGAATTTTTTTTTATTGATGTTATCACAGGATCGCATTTCAACTACAAAACCACGTAAACATTATTCTGCTACTGAAATATTACTAAAATAATAAGTTGCTTTTTTACTCTACAAATAGACCTTTTATATACATCCTGTTTTAGTTGTTATTCTACAAAGCATATAAATCTTTTGAAATGATTTTGTGCTAATTTATTTGTATGCATGTACAGTTTCCTATTTGTAACTCAGTGACTATAAATAATTTATGAACAATAACTAAGTAGTATACTATTTTTAAAAACTAGTCAAAATTTAAGAATAAAATTCTTCATTAGCACTGTTTTGATATTGTTTTAATTGTTTTCGATTTCGATAATAATAAGTGTGTAAGAACTTTTTAACCTTTTAAATTCAGCACTAAATGAAATCGAAAACAATGAATTTTTCAAAAGCTCGATAAATAATGAATAAGTATTACTATGATTTGCATAAACAATAATCCTGCTCGACAAACAACTATCTTATACATGTAACATGCGCAAGTGTCTCTGACTGTCTCGTTACGTGATTAATTACCACTCGCCGACGTCCTTGTCGTCGACTGAATCACACTCGCCTCAAAAAGCAGATAAAACAGAGCTGAGCTCCAGTAGCGCGGTCCGCGGTGTTCGCTGTCGGTTTATCCATAGACGCGTGTATCATCTGGTATCATACAATACACGCAACATCTTCGGACCACTGCATACTGCAATCCACTTTTTTGTTGTTGTACCAGTGTTTCACGACGTGCAATCGACGACGACGTACCTTCATTGGACTTGGTCCCACGTACTTAAGCAAAGACTTTCCGCGAATGTCGAGGGTGTGACAATTACTTAGAAGAAATGGCTAATCTAAGACAGACTCCGTTGACCTGCAGCGGCCACACGCGGCCTGTTGTGCACTTGCACTTCTCCGAAGTCACAGAATCAGGCTATTATGTGATATCAGCCTGCAAAGGTAAAGTTTGCTTGTTATGGTCGACGATTTAAGATTTTTCGAAATTATGGTAATGAATTGGAGGATGCAATGGGTTATGGGATTTTAGGTTAGGAGTTTAAAAGCTGGATGGACTAATTATATGTTGAAATGGGAACAGATGATTATTGTTTATCTGGGTGCTTTGTTAAAGTTAAATATCACTTCTCATTATTAATCTGTTTCCATATTAAATGAGGGTATTACATTCTTTTATCAGTTACTATAAATAAAGAGATTTTTTATGTTTTAAATAGCAAGTGTGTATTTTCTTTTATAAGATACTAAATCATATACATTAACATTTTGCAATGATTACAAAACAATACCACCTTCTTCTTTTTCTTACTAATTTTAAAATATGCTATGCTATGCTAAAGTATACAAAAGTAAAATTTAAAATTTTTCTTTTTCATATGGTACAATACATATATTTCAGTAAAGATCAATCTGTCCGTTTAATTATTAAAATAAATAAATAAATATTGAAAATGAATATAGAGCTGTAGAATTGCATAGAAAACTAAAACGTTGAAAACTAATTTATTATTCTTTGTAGATGGTAATCCTATGTTACGACAAGGAGATACAGGAGATTGGATTGGCACTTTTGAAGGTCACAAAGGAGCAGTTTGGGGTGTTGCATTAAATAAAGAAGCTACTAAAGCAGCAAGTGGAGCAGCTGATTTTAATGCCAAAATTTGGGATGCAGTCAAAGGTGAAGAAATATGTTCCTTCCAGCACAAGCATATTGTTAAGGCTGTAGATTTTAGTAGTGATTCTGTGTACCTAGCAACTGCTTCTAACGAGAAACTTGTTCGTGTTTATGATCTAAATAAAACTGATGCTGATCCACAAGTAAGTAATCACAAACTATTAAATTTTTGTTTTCTAATGAATCTATAGCATTGAATATATATAAAAATGTAAAGTATAAAATATTTTGTTGTATTTATTGTTTCTTTAATTCATCCAGTGTTTCTCAAATTCTTGCAAATAAATGATTGCAATAATTTTACATACTTGAAAATAATTAAAAAGTTAATGTAGAAATCTGTAATCAGCTTCGTTTCCCACTTAACTATGAGAAATAAAAATAGTTGGAATTTAAATAATAGAATTATTATCTAATTTTTAACCCTTTTGCGTACGATTACATGCAACAACATATAAGAATTGATAAAATATTTGGAAAATCTTTTAATAACTGATATATTTATTATGCTATGGCATGTCATTCTTGGAATAAAAAAAAATTAAACATTACAGGTTTTATACATTTATTAGTAAATACATGTTAATGACAATTATGTTGATAGGTATTTTCTGGACATACTAGTGGTATTAGACACGTTAATTTCCACGACAATGATAAATTGCTCATAACCTGTGCTGATGACAAAACTCTGAGAGTTTGGGACAGAAGTAGTGGCCAAGAAGTAAAAAAACTTGATTTTCCTGCAGTTCCACGTTCCATGGAACTTTCGAAAGATGGAAAAGTTATTACCACAACTCATGCAAATATTGTTACTTTTTGGGATAGCAAAGAGTAAGTTCAATATTGTTATTCAATTCTAATATAATAGTATAATGTCCACTAATAGGTCATTTTAATACATAATTATCTAATGTGCAAGAAATAATCAATCTATGTTTGTTTCCTTGTAGGTTGACCAAACTATGCGAGTGTACAGTGCCAACACAAGTTAACAGCGCAAGCTTGCATCCAGATAATGATATTTTTGTATGTGCAGGAGAGGATCTGAAAGTGTACAAGTTTGATTATACTACTGGTGTAGAAATAGGTATGATAGAAATTCACTTTTATTTATGTTCTAAATTAAATGATTCTCTTTAGGAAAATTTAAAGTAAATATTTGTATAAAGAGTATAAATTGTAAATTTGAATCAGTATATTCTAATAGTATCTAGTCTTCTTTCTAGTATGAAAAATTTGTAATGATATATTGTTTCGAAACAGTTACAAAATTATTTGAATTGTAAAGTATACTTTAGTTGAAAAAATATCATAACATGCTAATATAAAATATATTTTATTTATTTTTTAATAGTGAAAGAGTACACCTCAATGATTAACTATTTACAATATAGAAATGTATTGAATTTTAGAAATTATGATTTTTTATAATATTAAAACAAATTTTTATTTCAGTCGTTCATTTTTATTAATATTTTATATATAAAATTATATATTTTTACAGAATCCTTTAAAGGACATTTCGGTCCTATTCACTGCATTCGATTTTCACCTGACGGCGAACTGTATGCCAGCGGTTCAGAAGACGGTACTTTAAGATTGTGGCAGACAACAGTCGGAAAAACTTATGGACTATGGCGATGTATTGAGCAGCCTCCCACGGTACCAGAGAATCTAGTAAACAACAAACAAGAGGTTACAGCCAACTAAAACAAGTGATAAATTGACCTTTCTTTCACAAAAAACAAAATCCTAAAGGATTGAATCGTACCAAGGGCGAAGATACAAAATATATCCTTTGGATAAGGGTTGGGGACCCGTCAATAGGGTTGGACTGAATATCAAAAAATGCGTTTTTTATTTTCTGTATTCATATAGTATTTTTCATCCTCTATTGAGTATTTTATGACGAAATCCTATGTAAATAAGTCTAGTAAACAATCTTTACAATTGAAATTCTTCGTCATATTTCATTCTTATTTTTCCCATTTTAATGGCCTTGATCTATTGCTCGAGGCAGAAAATTGTGATATGGGATTTATTATTTATTTGTAAAATAAAGAACACACAATGAAAAATAAACATTAACATTTATTAACGTTATACATGCCATATTATTGTATCATACAAAAAGTATATGTATAAAGCTTGTAAATTAAAAAATAAAAAGATAAGTTTACAAGAATACACGACGCATAAGAGTCTATTTATAAATGATTATTATTACAAACATGCAAGTACAAAATTATTGTAAACATTTGTCAAGGACAATGGCAGTGACGGTTTCACAAATTGAAAATGCAATGTTCGTTATAATGCGTTTTTGCGTCGTATAAATACAATTAAAATTTACACATTTCTTTCTGGCAGCATTGCAGAGTTTGAACGTAAACACGAGAACTTTTACATGTTGAATAAGATAAACATTAAATCTCGCATTAGGATTAAAAAAAAAATTCCTGTGTTCTTGCCATCATCACTTATAATTTATAATCATTTAAAGCGACTTAATATATTTACTGGTACGTCTATGTTTATCTATCGCACATAAGATAAAGTTCTCATATTACTCAACCGTTATTAATTAATTACTTACATAATTACAGGGACTCGCAAAAGGGGCCTCGAGGGGCTATCGATTCTTCTAGGCCGCCTTTTGCGCTCGCTTTCGTAAGAAATTACAAAAATGAAACTCGCGGTAAATGCACTTAAATATACTAGAGATTTTCCACTTATGAACTATATTTACATTAGCTGCAACATTAATTCTCCTTCTTCGCTCTCACCTCGATCCTACATACAGGTTTACGCAGGTACATACACACATACACATCGTGTAGTATCCCTACGTATTATTTTTTTCTCTCGTTATTTCTTATATTTTCTTATAAAAAAAGGACCTTCAATTTCGCATGATATTTCGATCTCTGTCGCGAGTTTGATCGTTTAACGTCTTCTCATTCTTCATGTTGATCTAACCGGGCGCCGTCCGTCGCAGAGTCTCTCTGAGAAATTAAATTTTAATTGGCACGTTTCGTTTCTTCTCCCTTATCCGTCGGAACATTTAAATCACCGCTCAGCCGATGAATTGCGAGAGGTCAGGCAGCTTAAAGCCATTGAAGGAAGAGGAGAACGAGGACGAGGAGCTGCGTAGACTGCTACGTTGTTGGGGGAAGCCGGGGAAGCTGTTAGTCGACTTGAAGGGGATACTCGTACTGTCGGTGGCGGCAAGGACGAAGCCACACTGGGCAGTACACACGTCATCACGAAGGATGGCCTCGCGCGACGCTTCTCGAAGCAGTTGGTTGCAGTCTGTTACTCTCAAAGAAGCGCAATGCGTCTGAAAGATAGAAAGAATCATCGTTAGTTTAACATTTATTTTAATTATTTAATAATCCTCATGTTTGTATTTGTTCTGAATATTAAATTTACAGAAGGTAGTCAAGATTTTGAATATTATAAAAAGATTATTTTTTAATACAAATTAAACTATAACATAATAACATTTAAAAAAAATACTATTAATGGAATTTAACAAAATTTTTATATTAATTATTACGCATCATACTTTATTCGTATACCAAGTTATTAAGTTAAATAATAAGGTTTTGTAACAAGATTTTTTGAAGGTCCAGTATGAGTGCACTATATAAGTCTGTTTCAGGGCCAAAAAGGATAAAATAAAATATTATTATATACCATTATGTATATATTATTATGTATATCAAACGAAATTAAAATTCGAAACTCACCCCTTCAGCCGTGCAGACGCAGCTGGTGCAAGGCGTGGGGAACCCAGACTCACCGACGGCGACGTTCCTACCACCGATCTGGCAACCGTGTCTGGTCTCACGCCAGGCATCAAAGTTCATGTGTGGCATAGAGCCGCAAGGCACACGTGGATTCAGGAAGTTCGAGGGCAGATCGAATGCAGCGCGCTGCATATCCGTGTGATGGTCCATGTTCTCGCACATGACCTTGGCGAGGGTCGTCTTACGCACCTCAGCGAGCTGGTGTTCACTGAAGCGGATGTTGGGGTCGTCTGTCTCGTACCAGAATCGATCGCATTTACGTGCCTGCCGGAACTGGATAGCGATGATGCAGGCGAACGTAGGCCCGACAAGGCCACCCTGCAGCGGTCTTTCACTCATGCCACCTGTTGAAGGATTACGTCGTTAGGTATAATTGATGAGGAGTTGAGTGAAAAGATTTTACGTGGTGTATTGTTGAAATTGAATTAATTATATAATAAGAAAGTAATATGAAAGTAATTAATGCTATGATACGAAAGCTTTTTGTAGCAAAAAATAAGATGATCAAAGATAAATTTTAACGAATTTTAGATTAAGATTTAATGCCTAATATTAAATATTATATTTCTACTAACCAGGGAAGAGATCGATATCATCCACGGAAGAGTACACCCTCTTCAATCTAGCGATGACTTCGGGAGCCATCTCCCTCGACAGATCATCGAACGTCGTGGCCCTCTTCAGATTACACAGGGCTCTGTAATTGTTGTATGGTGCTAATCCGTGATCTCTCGATCTCTGAATATTCAGGGCAATTAGATCCACACCGGAATGCGGGATGCCTCTTTGTTCGAAGAGATGATTCGTCACTTCCCCTGTGATAAATTGATCCAGTGTTTCCATGGGCGTCGATACCAGACCACGAACCATTTCGTCGATCATAGCGGGCTGGTACAACATGTCGGGGTTGAAGAAACCATCACGTAGAAGAATTGGAGGATCGACGTTTTGGTAGTTACGATCCATACGAGGTAAGTGAGGTCGGAGGAGCGAGTGACCGATACGGTAAGCAGCGGTGGCGAACTCGTTAAGGGTACTTGGGTTGCAGGTAGGCGAATATTCCTTGTAGTAACCCTGAGGCAGAAGCTTGAGGCCGTAAAGGCTTACCGCATTCCAGCCGAGGATGCGGGGTAGGAACTCGTTGTAGGTGATGTGCTGGAGCATGCCGCTGATGATTCGACGTGTTTCCTGCAAAACGAATTATTAATTATCAAGAACTAAGGACGAACGTGCTACGTATTAATTATTCTGCAAATATCATGGAATTCAAGTAATTCATGGTGAAAGTATTATACAGTATTTACTGAATTTGGAATAAATGAATTCAGTAACATATAGTAAAAAACGGCTATAATAATACTTTAAAACAGTAGTATTTTGGTTAAATGACTACAATTCCATTCAATATATTCATGATTCATGATTATACCTGGAAAAGCTTCTCGGGATCCCAATGAGGATTAACCTGTCTCAGTCCCTCCATTACTCGGTTATGTTCTCTGACCCACATGGTATGCATGACAGCTAAACCAGGCTGTTCCGAAGCTCTACCGTCTCCTCCAATGAAGCAGTAACCGGATGGTGCCTTGCACTCAGGATGGGTACGCGACTGTGGCAGCAGATCCTTTCCACGGTTGGGATGAGAAGTAATGTTCATGCGACCACTGAATCCCCTGAGGACATCAGCGATGCAATTGTTCTCGCCGTAGACCGCTGAGGCGTCGAGGAAACCTGTGTTCTGGTTGACTTGTTCACGTGGACCCAAATGTTGCTGGCCTGGCAAAGATCTCATTGAAGGGATGCAAAGCCTTTGACCGGTGGTGATGTTCACCGTGGGGTAGTAGTGGTCGTTCGGGGGCACCGGGAAAGGATTACACTCGGGGTGGACCGTGTGAGGAGAGTCACAGGACCGACAGCTGGGAATAGATTCGGCGAAACCTTTGTGGATGGGCGTCATGGTAAGGTCGTGGTCGAGGAACTGAGCAAACTGCATTACCATAAGAGTGTAGCGGTTATGCAAGTTCGAAATGTCAGGATGGATCACTGTTGAGATAGTACGAGGGTTTGGTAGTGGTGCACCTATAATTTGAAAATAAAGTATATATAGTAAATGTTATTATTTTTAATTTTAGATATAATGCTCATCATGAGTGACAATTACCTGTGATTGATGTCACTTTGGGTTTGGAGACTCCATCCTCGTAGATCGGAGGCAAAAGCCGAGCGAACGTCGTCAAAGACTTAGCCAAGCTAGGGTTGCGCAAATTGTTGCAGTGACCGGAGAAGGTACGGTAAGGAGTATTAGGGTCGCAAGGGCTATTGTCAGGCGGGCAGTCAACCTCCTCGTGATTCGTAGCCTGCTTGCGCGGGATGAATCCAGAGATATCTACGTTTTGCAGGATATCGTTAAACTCGGTGTTGGGGAAACCAAGAACGTTGTCACCGGAATCGAAAGCCTGCCTCTTCCTCCTTTTCAAACCATGAATGCCATTGATTAGCTCATTGGTGGCAAGCTCATAGAGGATGGATGAATTAGCCAAAAGAAGAGCATCCTTATTGGCCTTGGAGAAACTGGCAGCGGTACCAGCAGGAGATTTTGGATCGGCGACGCGCTGCTCCAGCCAAGAGTTGTATTCGAGTTGCTTCCTGACCTGGAGGTCCTGCTCGGCCTTCTTGATAGCATTAACGATCATCTCCTCATTGATCTCGGAGATGAGCGACATGGCCGAGTCGGTGGCTACGGTGGTGGTCATGTGATTGTCTGGAACCGCGGCAGGGATAGGATCTTCACGCCATGCCGATACGTCTAATAATCCATGCTGGTCGCAGTTGATCTTGACGTTCAGGTAGGGATCCTGTTGAATGAAGGACTTAGGCTGGATCTTGTTGATACCTGTGTTAGCGCAGAGGATGCCTGCCAAAGACACTTTGCGGATCTCGGTAATCTGTTGCGGTGTCAGGCTGGATGGTGGGATGTCGTTTTCGTACCAGAAACGATCGGAGTTACGCAGTTTCACGAGTTGCTGGCGCAGAAGACAGACGAATGTTGGACCAACGGCTGCACCTTCGGTAGGAATTTCAAGAAGTCCACCGAGCAGGAGGTCGATGTCTTCAACGCGGGAATAGATCTTAGAGAGAAGCATGGCGTCTTGGGCGTCCATGAATTGCGTCAGGCTGCTGAAGTTTTGAACCTGCAAAAGATATAACAATAATATTAAAAAGTGCATCATACATAATAAAACTACGAATAAATCATTATCCAAAACAGTAAAGAAATGAGGGAATAGTTTTAAAACTATATGAGTACTCACCCTGACGTTGCCGTTCGAGCAATAATGGATGTAATCAATATAACCGGGCAATCCATAATCACGACCCATATGTACAAGGAATGCACTAGGATCCCATCCAATCGGGGTGTCGCTATCAGCCACATTAGGGCTTACTCGATTGGCGGCTACCACAACTTGGTCCTCCAAAGCCGAGCTCTCGACGCGTTTGAGCGATGTGAGAGCCGGGAGGGCGGTGAGAGCGACAGCGTCGATGGCACCACCGCGGTTCGTCGATGAGTAGCCTTTGTAGAAGCCGTTGCTCGTTAGGGCAAGTTCGCGGTCAGCATGGGCAGCCTCGCCGAGGACGCTTGGGGCGAACTCGTTCAGAGTTACGTGTTGCAGCTGTTGAAAAGTTTAAAGTTTTAGTTTTTAAGAAAATCGTAAATATTTGGTGTACTTTAATCATTAACGGACTAACAAGTTTAAATAAATGAGAATTCATAATTTTACATTATACAGTTGAAACTTTGTAATATCCATAATAATTAATTAATTATTCTTTTAAGTTAAAAGATTAATGGAACGAAACTCACCTGGGCAACAACCGCGCGACGTGCCTCCAGGTACAACCTGGTATCATCCCAGTGTTCGTTCATCTCGGCCAGCTTATCAGCAATCCTGTTATGTTCGGTCAGTATCGCCTGGTACACGTGTCCAATACTCGAGTTAACCTTGTTGCACAATTCGCACTGTCCGATGTCTACCCTTCCCCTATGGTACGTTCTCATCTTGTGCAGTCTATCGTCATTGTTGCCATAGATATCGGATCCATCCAGATGACCGGAACCTCCGTTCATCAGTTCACGGGCGTCGAAGTGACAGCTGTGGGCACTAAGAGTTGGCACCGCACGCCAGTAGCTCAAGCAGCGGCCGCGCTCGTCCAGGCTCGGCATACACTCGGCATGATGGCGTAGCCTCTGTTGACAGCAATCCTCGTTTCTGCGCGGATGCACCGGATTGGAGATATCGCGTAAGATGAGCTCGGACCAGACGCCGGCGAGACTGCTGAGACCCTCATGCGGACTGGATTGGACGGAATGGTGGGCACGGAGACGCGAGATCGCCTCAGGACCTGTCGGTAGCGCGTGGTTACCCGTCGCATGGCGTGGTGCGCTGAGACCTGTAATTATAAGGAAGGTGGTTGTTGAGAATATGATAGACATATGTGAACATTTTTATAATTTAATAATTTGGGAGATGACTTTGATGCGGAGTTTTGTAGTTTCTTTTTCTTCGTTGGAGCGTTTCAAATGCTTCACACTTGATACAAATAACGTATGTGCTTTAGTTACGTTAAAGAACAATTTATTTTATTTGAAAGTTGGAGAAAAGAATGTTACCCCTGAGCCTACAAAGCGTGTAATATAAATAATTTTACTTCATGTAGACGGAAGTGAAAGTTTTTTTGTTATCTGATACCAAGATTTTATCATTCGTTTTTCGTGATACTACATAGATAGTTTTCATATTAGTTCACATCAATCATGTTATGTGTTTTAATTACAATTCAATTTGAATAACAAGATATTTCTTCATTTAAATTACTTACTATCATTAGAATTTTTTTTTTTAATTTGATTAGTTTGCAGCACGACAATGGCTATTAAATGCTAATAAAAATGATTTTATTTAGTCTACTTTTAACGATCATTAATTAATATACAGTGACAAGGCAGTATTATGTGTTGGTAGTAGTTATTGGCAAAATTTACATAGAATTATTCAATTGTTTTACGACTTCAAGGTTCAAGGCGAACAATTCTTGGCGCTAAATGCAGCCTAGCCAAGTATGCGGCTCAAATGTAGTAAACGTCATGACATTTTATTATGTTCTATTGTTAGTCCCACTTCTCGATTTAATTCGTTGTTGCATTAATACTTTCTTAGAGATTGAAATTTTTAGTCTGTTATTTGAGTAGCAACACATAGTTATTACAGCAATTAGCATAGAAAAGGATAGAATTTGAATATTCCATTATTTTGCAAATAAAGGAAGTTGACAGTCTTTAATCATTTCAATACTTTACTTTTATTAAATAAACGAATCAAAATTCATTATAGTTTTATAGGTAAATAAATAATTTTTTTTATCAAACAATTTTATAAAATATTATCGTTATGACGTTTCTACGTAAACCCTATAGTAAATAACTTATATAAATACAATGAAAGTGGTTTCATCCGAAATAAACTTTTCTTTCACGTTTAGGACACTAAGAATACTACATCATAAAGAATTATTAACTAGCAATCACCATGCACTTCAAAACCTTAATAAAATAAAACCACAATAATTTCCAACATTTCCTACCAAAATTCCCACGAAAAATTAGCCTTCCTTAAAGTATCATCCTACCAAACCAGACGAAAGTAACATACACGCACGTCGCTATACAACATCACTCTCGCGTATACATATACAACGCCGCTGGTGACTTGGACGCTCTCGTTTTCCAGCGTCGCCTGCGGCTGCTCTCTCCTCGTTTGCGATGCGCGCGCGCGGCCCGCCCCACGTCTCCTCATGCACACATAAACGAGATACACGCGCACGTGACACATGGAAAGTTGGCGTGTATACGACGTCTCGCGGAAACGCCGGCAGGTGGGTTTTAATTTCTCGTGGTATTTAGCTTATCAGTGTATATACATATATAGGTATTCAGAGGATTGGATGCAGATTATAAATTGATGTATAAGACAGTTGATGAAAATCCAGTTATTTATTATATAGTGAAGAGGTCAGTTCATATATAGACTTATTTGTCGAGTTTTTTTTATTTTTTGGTTACGAAATTTTCATGAAAAAACCTTGAGAGATGATATAAAAATAAGAAAATTTACATATCGATCGTTAAGTATTATTCAAATTTCCTTGAAACAAACATAAAATTATCTCCAAATAATTCATAAAAGAAGAATCGCCATCCCAATCCATTATAAGTATAGAAGGATATAAATAAAGTATGTATCGTAAAATTTTCGATAATCGCGCAATGCTACCGAAAAACCCGCTTATTTCATGCCCCTCACTACGCAAATTAGTAGGTACCTCACGTGCCTCTTTTCAATTAAACTCCTGCGGCCTACAGGGCAATTGGCAAACCAACGTTGAGCAACGACGCGGAAAAAAGGCATAATTCCGACGTAATAAATCGATATATCGAATACATATTTACCTCCTACGCGCAGTTACACGGTTCTTCAAGTTTCGCGAAGGCAATTAGAGTCGGACTGGTATATTTATTTTTCTTCTTCGTGTTCGCGAACTCATCGTCTTAATGTGCGATAGATGAAATTATTGGCAATTTCACTTCTTTTTTTTTTTTTTTTTGTTTTCACTTTTCGACGTTAACTGTACAACGAATTTCACCGGTGTGCTAGAAAACTGTAGCGAAGCTGAGTACTTTTTTTTATAAGAAGAGACGTTGAAAGTTATATACATGTGATTTTTTAGTAGAGTTTATTATAGGCACGTGAGGTGAGTTTCCCCGATGCTTCATACATTAAATATATTATTATGATATTCATTACATTCAATTAAACAAGAAATGTTTATTTCAAGTAGTTATACGTTTCAAATTCAAGTGTATTATGTTGAATTATGGGAGTTAATATTGAACACGGGTCAATAAATTGTAATACATATATGCTCAATGGTGCCTATCGAATAAAGTTATAAAATTAAATGATGTAAAGTACACTTATGGATTCATTTATCCGTTTACATGAATAAATCTTACGAGTTTATTCCTGTTATTATAAAAACAACATAACAAAGAAAGACAGCGGAAAACATTGAGAAATTAAATCACGTCCGCAATTAATAAGAATGTAGGCTTCTCTTTATATATATATATATATAAAAACGAAACATATATACTTCAGTTATGTCGTAAGAATTCACACGACGCTATCCTTTTGTTCGAAAAAAGGTCATTTACGGTTACAGAAAATGATCAAACTCGTTCTGCATATGATTTTTCAGAAAAAAATTCCGGCATACGAAAGTCTTTTAGAAAGCTTGCGCAACCGAGAAAGAGAGAGAAAGAGAGAGAGAGAGAGAGACGTAACCAACCCTTAATTATTGCCGACTTCAACATTGTAATTGTATAAAACTTGAGCAACCGCATGGTAATACTTTGATTAAACGGTTTCCGCATTCACGTGCTCACGTTCGCGCATTATCTCCTCGGTCGGGTACGTATATACTTGTGATCTTTAATCTCAGTGGTGGAGGCTTATATACTTCGTAACTTATAATGATTGTTACGAGAGACTATATATACATGAGTAATCATTTTGGTGATAGATAATTCCGTGTATGTAGACATACTTATACGTTTATTAAGATTACACCCTAGCTTTTATTGTACCGAAGCTATATAAAGAACTTCCTCTTTTAGTTCCGCCAAATTAATCCATCGGCAAATCGCAATTAAATGCAATCACGCGCGTGCGCATCGATTGCATAAGCGCGACTTTCGAAACTGATCAAAATATGCAGAAAAGGCATACACGGTGAGTTCATATATAATATGCATATGAATAGAGACGAAGAGAAAGAGAGAGAGAGAGAGAAAAATGACCGCCTTGAATTCCCGGTATTGGTCCTTGGCGCCTTTTCTACAAAGGAAGTGCGGTTTATTATCGTCGCGGCTGCATTTATGCGACTAATTATACTCGTAAAACGCAAATACACCGAGAGGTCGATAGCTGCTTGATGAGCGTTTCAAGCCTCGGAAGACGAGATTTTCGCATTTTTCATTCGTTGCTTGTGGAACGTTCGAACTTTCTACTGGAAGTCATGTAGAATTTTTTATGTTATAGATTTGTTTCTTGAGATGAATTTAATGTATATAAACTGTTATAATAATTTTAGCTTTAATCATTCTGAAAAACTCATATAAATTAGGCTAGATGTTTTTTCTTCATGTCTGCAATTATGATAAATATTTATAGCTACTTATATTGCGATTTGCATATCTTTATTTCAGATATATAATCGAATGCTATCGATTTTCATGTAAATTCTATGCCTTTAAACTGAAAATTAAATTTATCGCAAATTCAATTTTGATCAATCATATAAAATAGATTCTTTAGATCTTCATTCATCCTTAATAGAATGATTTACATAAAATCTATACTTTACAAGAACTCGCCCCAACGTGAAATATTGCATCAATCCTTCTTAAGTCTAATTTATAAGATTCCACGAATGATTTGACAAACGTCCCATGACTGATCACGAGGTTTAATTTGTTTTGATACTCGAAAAAAATGTTCATCGTTAAATCCTAAAAAGCTAACTATACATATAAGATGCTTATCACACTTGATAAATGTAATTCAGTCTATAATTAACCTTTCCAAGAACTCTATACGCATTCTCTTCCAGTGATTCACACTCACATGACCAGAAAAAAAAAATCTCTCATTTTACCATAAATTCCACTTCGTGCGAACCCAATTGATATACTCATATCACTTCAATTACCGCAACCCACATATCCTTAACTCATCCAAGCTCACTTTTTCTCTTATCCTGACGCGATGTGAAAACTCGACCTTATATATTTACTCTTAAAAAGAAAAAGTGAATTCACATCTGAACAATACACTAACCCATACGACACGCATGTTTATCGAAGATAATAAGAAGAGGAGAAGAAGAAAAAAATAATCGGATCCGCAAGAGCGAGAGCGAAATTAATTAACGACGCGTATAGCCGACGGGAAAGTGGTCCCGGAAGCTTCGTGTAGATATAATATGTATACACATGCAAAGGCATCCGCGAAAGTCCCGAAATTGAGGCGCCAGACGCGTTGTATGTGTGTGTGTATATATATGCGTACTCATCGTTTCTCAAGGTTGCTTGCAAGGCTTATTGTGTGTATTACACGTGAGAGAAAATTCGTGTCTCTGGAATTCATGTTGACTATCGGGTTTTGGGAATTGGAAATTTTATCGAAGTTTTATGGAGCATTACCGGGTTGTTGTGCATGTCCGAGATCGAGTTGTGGCTCTTAAAATATCTTAATTATGTATGGACTTTTGATGGTGCGTAGGATTGTCATATACGTGGCGGTTGACACGTAGTATAAGATGGTGAATTAAAGTACTTGAAGGGGTTAATAAATGTAAGCATTATATATCCTTGGTAAAGGATATGCGAAGGAGATCCTTGTAATAAAAATGACACGATAAGGTTGAAAAATCATCTTGTAACAGTATTGATTCTGATATTGCTTGTGAAAGTTTTACTATAGGTTATAAAAAAATTTAACGATATTCCAAACTTGTATCACTAATAAGAATTTTAAAAAATATATACGATATATTTTTATTTTGACGCGTATTACATTCGCAGCTATACTAGGAATGTTTCTTATACTTATTTATCCCGTGCAATAATAAACGAGGAAAATTTATAATTACACACTACAATATATATACGTAATATTTACAACATATATAAAAGAATGCATTTCGTTGCACATTTTTTAGATTAAAAACTATGATTAAACTCTTTTTCACGCAACAACAATTATTCACATCAATCCAAACGTCAAAAAATTAATGAACACCACAAACAAGGAAAGCGCAAACAACTTGATCTTTATCTTACTATACAAAGTCTATCAATATACAGCTACACATAAACAAAATCAAAGCTTTATCTGTTATATACCCCAAGAAAAAACAACAACAACGGCATCATCATCATCATCATCATACCCACGGTTTCTTCTCTCACAATCGAAGAACTAGAGCCCAGCGAGCATTACAACATACGTATTACGTCGGGGCGGACAATGAATGCGGCCCGTCGGTCTATACACATTAGGCAAGAGTACCGAGCCAAAACAATGGCCGAACTTGCAGCCTTCGAGGAGCGTTATGTATACTTAAATATATACACGACGTCGAGAGATCAATCGAGGAGCCTTAGCGCGTAACGGACACGACGAGTTGGCTGCCGGAAGCTACGCGGAAGAGGATCTTATGATCTATCGGTGTGGTGCTATTTGAACTAGTGGTGGTTGAGAAGAATCAGTGTGGCTGGTACTTATAGGATTTGTGTTTATAGATAATTGTAGAAAGGAAGAAATATTTTTTCTTTTAATTGCTTAATTTTCATCTATAATTGTACTTTTAAGAAGAATTTAAAGGTAAAATCGGGATGATTCACGTTCTCTACACAAACCGCTTTTTCTTAATTAAACCTTACTTAGAAACGTTCCTCGTCTCTAACACCTTCGTTAGAAAAAAAAAGATATTCAAATCAAACGAATACATTAGCACAGCCGGGTTATCAAATCTCCATTACCAACCGCCACCATTCATCAGGCATCACCCACAAAAAAAAAACAACACGCACCTCACACGGAATTAACCAAACCACAGACGTGATCCTCCTCCTCCACTTCTCCACGTGCGACGAAAAAGAAAAAAAAAAGTGAACGCGCGAGGCCGTCTTCATTTCGAGGTCGCCCATTGCGTTAGCGCACACATACTGTGCGAAAAGGAAAAGGTCGTGTTTGGGAGGAAGAACCGGCCACTTGTCACTTTCTTCGCTGCCGCTGCGAGCTTTCTTATTTTTCAGGTCTCTCTCTCTCTCTCTCTCTCTCTCTCTCTCTCTCTCTCTCTCTCTCTCTCTCTCTCTCTCTCTCTCTCTCTCTTATACTTTCGGCGTTTTCTTTTTTTTTGCACACATCCGCAGACACATGCGAGAGAGTCTGCGTGCGGGAGATTTTTCGGAGATCTACGAGAACGCGCGCGTGTGGGTATTTATAGCGGTGACTCGGATTCGCGGCACGTGCCTGTGACTGTATGTACATGTCTGAGTGTACAAGAGGAGTGAGCGCAGTCTGTGACCCCGTTTTCTCAATTTTTCTGCGTATGTAGTTACGTATGTGTATGTGTGTGTGTGTGTGTGTGTGTGTGTGTGTAAGTGGTTATACCTGTGCCGGATGACTAGTACTTTGTCTGGTTGGTTGGAAGGTGCAGGAGTAGAATTAATGGAGGGACGATCGGGTTGGTGAAATGGAGATGAATGTGTAAGGGATGGGAAGGAGGAATGGCGTTGTAGGAAGAATGTGTTTTTTGGAAGTTTGGAAATATTAGTGGGATTTTTGGTTGTAAAAAAATGAGAAATAATGAGAAATGTGATGAGAAGAAAGTAATGAGGTGAAATTAATGTATAATAATAATAATAATAATCTACAAGTGTAAAAGTTTTTGATTAATGATATATCACTGTGATTGATCATCGTGATCATTAGGGATGAAAGAAATTTAGTGTTAAAAAGAAATCGCTAAAAAATATATGATGAGAGATTTTTTCAAAACGACCATTGACTACCGTAGAAATTGCATATTGTAATTGTAACAATTTACTTTATATTCTTCGTAGAATTTAAATAAAATTAGTTGTATAAAACTCCATCGACCATATATTTTATCTGCAGCATTTTAATAATAGTTATTACCTTAATTATCGAGGTAGTAGGCTTTACTAGCTACGTAATAAGTAGGACAAACGAAAAGTTCAAAGGTGTTGAATGGAGTCTAATGATTATGTAAAGCTCAAAAGTCTTTTGATCATCCTTTACCACTCCACGTTACATACTTTTCACATTAGCCGCGCATTGACATGTCAAACCTTTCTCTTTATTCCGAAGACAATTCTATTATCATCAGCAAAAGTATATCGCCATAGTAACGAAAATGAGGTCTCCTCCCTTGAGAGAAAATGCAATTCATTGCATTAAAAAATAAGCGTCCGGGCATTTGTTTTGGGCATAATTACATAATTTGAGCTGCTGAAAAATGCCAAGTTGTTATGCAACTCACTTTCCAAAGAGGACTCTGGAAGAATCTTAGGCTTCGCTTATAAGGACTTGGGATGTTCTACAAGCGATGCAATGTATTACGCAATTATTCTTTCATCTTTCAATAATATTATTCCTGTATATTATGTAAAATTTTGTAAAAATAATATAATGTTATAAAATTGTTAACGCGCAATTATTAATTAATTAACGCACTCTCGCGCATTGGGGGTTCCTCAATATCTCTTCCAAAGCATTATTGATTAGCTGTTAAATTGAGGTATCAGTTACCTACCGCAATTATTTATAGTTAATCAAAATGCACTTCGCAACAGTTAATTTACTGATAAAAAATGTAAAATAGGACATGAGAATTAATTAGCATCTGTGCGGCTTGGTAAGGCAAAGAAATTTTGGCTAATTAAACTGTAACACAATGCGAAAGTTCGCTACAATTTCCTTTCGCTTTCCGGAAGCAAAAGAAATGCTTATACTCCTCTCCATTATATCGTTAGCGTGATTCAACTTAATTACCTTACAGGACGCTAAGTTCAAAAATGTAATTAAGATTAACGATACTTTACGAAACCGAAATCCTCGCTCCTGATAAGATTATATTTCAACTATTTCTACCATCAAAATGTAATACGTATGAATGTTCTGCGAATTTTCAAAAGTGTATATTTAACTCATTTATTTGACTGCTTCTATTTGAAATAACTATACAAAGAAACCAGCAAAATCTGGACTTTAACAGCGTATATACGACATTATAAATCTTACAACACACCTTTCCAGCATACAAACAAGAACAAAACTGATTGTTATGACACATTACTGTCCCGTGAGTGAATTAATCCTCGGCTTTCATTATCCACATCGTCGTTCCCAACATTATTTCTTCGTCTCCGTTTTCCTCCCTTTTTTTCCAACCAACCTATATATAACGACAAAATCTACATACCACCTACTTTCTTCCTACTGGCAGGCGACATTTTCGCAAATAACACAGAATGACTTACGACTGCATGCGCTATATAAGATAACCGATCTCGATTATACCTCTTATTACATCACAACCGCTCGTGTTTCCCCAATCTTTTCAAACCAGGGCACACGCGATACTTCATAAATCTTATCAGCCGTCGACATGACCAACTACCGCGAAAACGCCCTTCCGCAATGTAAAAACCTCGCGTCTCTAGTATAGTATACGTCTGGCATCCTCTCGATTATTACACGCACGCGCATAGGTACGTACACGTCGAGAACGCGCTGCACGAACCGTTGCGCCATCGTGCAACCAGAAAACAAGCGCGGCAGTAGCGTATATATGCATGCTAATCCGGCTTTTCTAATCGCGTGCTGCCCGCGCAGCGCGTTCCGATTTTCACTTTCCATTCGAGCGCTCACGCCGCGCGTGACCTGAGAGCTATACTCGAGCGGCCAATAATACAAAGTAGTCGTGTATGTATGTATGTGTGTAGGCTATGTGGTATATTATATATACAGTGAGTTGCTGGACGACTGCTGAGATGGTTTAGCTGCGTGAGGTGAATTTTGAGTTTTTTTTAGTTTGTTGCTCTTTTTTTGGGTGGTAGTGGTTGTGTGATTTGTATAGGAGGGTATTTATGGAGGTTTAGATGCGTTACGTAACGGGTAAAGTGCAAGAGGCGCAAGAAATATGGTTTGCAGTGGAGAATTTATCGAGGCGGTAAATATCGAAGAGCGTTACGGTAATTTGACGCGGCTCAAAGTTGTGACAGCGTCTATTAGGCCATCCAATATTTTAGATGTAAGGTACGACTTTGGCTCGGAATGTTTGTAAAACGCATTTTTTTTTTGTAAAAGCAAAAAGATTTGGCGTAGAACTCGTAACATATTTTACTTTAACCAAAAATATTATGGATTTTAAAAATAAGAATTCGATAAGTATTATTTGGTAATAATCATCATCAAGTAAAATTGTACAAATGTTTAGAACAATGTTTAATTCAGGGAGATGCTTTGAAAGCATTTTAACAAGCGTAACATCTTCAAATGCCTTAAGTACTTTTTTTACAGTCTTTGTGGCCTGCACTTGATCGCGTAATTACGGTCAAAACAATAAGCCCTGCTGAGGATTTAAGGTCTATGTCGAAAGTAAATCGTTAAAGAGACAAGATAATTTCAAAAGCAGACCAATCATAAAAAAGTCTAATGAATCTAATTCTAAAGATTTACGGCTCGCATTCGCGCGCGCTCGTTTTTATTTATTAATACTTTTCCATGCGGCTATTCGAGCTGATTACATGATTACCGACAATTAGACACGAAAGATACATTGGGGTTTTTTCTACCTTGTTGTAAAATTTTTACAGAAGTGTAAACCTCAAGGAGTAGCAAGTATAGAAAAAAAATCTTTTAAATGTCGATTTCACATAAACCGAAATATGATTAATTAGAGCCTTGACTGTTACTAAAAACGATTGACATGTTTTTGCGTAGGTTTTAAATTCAACGTATAGATCATAATAATTGCAGTGCAGAAATTTGCGTGGATGAAGAAGCTATGGAATATGAGCTGAAGAAGAAATGCACTTGAAAGTTTGTGGTATTTACTTGAACGATTAAAAACTATAGACCAGTAGCCTTATTTGTGTATATATACTTCCATACTCGTAAAAGGCCTAAACTGTTAATTTGGCTTTAGAGAAAGTCTCTTCATCACGTGCTGTGCGTTGCTTGAAATTACTTTTTGAAAATTAATGATAATTGAGGTTACCGGAATTGATTTATCGGCAGTGTTTTGTCGTATTTATGGAGTTTTGCTATTATCAAAAATAATTCTACTACCATTATCTTTAATTATAACGAAAAATTTACCATTATCATTGTATATTAAATTCTTTTAGAACTCGTACACTTGTAAACGATAAGTTAGGTTATTTTTAATCATATGAGCATAAAATCAGTGAAAACGTATAATTTTCAATCTTTTCTGGCTATTTATAGAACTGTTATTGTACCTTCCTTGCGTGGTTGTTATTTTATGAATTCTACAAGATAATTTAATAGTTTCCTGTCTTTTATTAAGACCAAGATATACATAAATGCAGATCTGTCGCTAGTAATTATAAAACATTAGCCTTTTATTTAGAACAAAAAACTAATCAGATCAACCATCTATTCCAACACTCAATAAAACACTTAATATCCTACTACTCAACCCCAACCATAAAAGTATACTCTACCCAACCCACAAGTTCACTAACCGACCTTCCTCTCAAAATTTAAAGACACCATCGATTTTGCACATCGCACAGTAGCAACAGCAGCAGTAGCAAAGAACTACAAATATATACAAAAAGAAAAAAAACAACAAATAGTATATATGTACTCACCGTCAGTGTAAGCAGGCTTGATTAGCCGTAGGTAAGGCGACCCACGGGCGCCCCAGGCCGGATGCCGTACGTTGTTGCAAGCCCCGGAAGGCGTGCGGTACTTGCTTGGCGGGCAGGGCCGTTCCTGCCTCACGCGGCACGGCTCCTCTTCCGCTCTACGTTGTTGCCTGTAACCAGATAAGTATAGTCCAAGTTTAGATGACACTACGTGTATAGAGCAAGTGTATATATATATAGGAAACAAGAATGCACTACAGGTTATTTCCTTGTCTCTTAGTGGTGACTTTTCCTTTCGCGTTGTTCCGGAATGCCACGCGTCTACGTCAGAGAATCGTGAGTTGTTCGCGAACACAGTGTGTATGTGTGTGTGTGTGTGTGAGAGGTTGCATCATGCGTGGTATGTATAGCAAGGGACCGGGATATAATCTAATTCGATGGTTTAATGTGAGAGTTTTTTTTTAAGGGCAGGAGAATCTTCAATCGTGAAAGTCACGGTAAGTTCGATGACTCGAGTATATAGAGCGGTGAGGTTATAAGGATTTTTAAGTGATCGAGGTAGCGGGACTTTCGAGGTGTTCTTGTGACAATGAAATTAATCGATTGAGAGAAAAGTCAGTTGGAGAGGTCGTTTTGTAGATCGTGATTGTGTAATACAAAAACTTCTTTAGTGCGGTCAATTGTATCCGGAAATATGGTGTTATTTTCGTTTAGTTCCTTGACTTTGAAACGTTATTCTTTAAATTGGATCTAAATCGTGGTAATATTATTGTAAGCGCGAAAACAATGTATATATATTATTCAAATGAGAATTTCATTTTTAGACTTGTCCGAATCTTTGTGAGAAAAAAAAAATTAAGAAAGTTTATTTTCACTTATATTCATATGTATCTAGAACGTTAAAGAAATATACGAGTTTGCGAGAACTGACGATCTTTTCAATTAATTGTTCAGCGAATTCGAGATATAATGTTTATAGCGAAAATTTACATATCGTCGATCAGTATAGAAACATGGTCGACACTGTCCAGACAACAGATCGTTGTTAGGTTGTATACTTGACTGGCGATATCAACGTGTAACTTCACTGAATTTTTCTTTATTCATACTTCTACGAAGTAAGGAGGGAAAAACTTTCTTCATCTTATCACATTCTTAGGGTTCTTTATCTTCCTTCAAAACAGTTTATTATTATATTTACGCTGCGTACGTGTACATATATACATTGCATAAGATCATGAAAGAGTCGTAAATATGATAATTACGTGTTATTTATGTATCGTCTTAAACGCAGAAGCGTAAAAGATACAATGATGCCTTAATTAATTTTATCGTTATTAATATTTTATATAAGATGTAATGTAATATAATAAATTTTCATTCATGAAACTTTACTCTTGATTCATTTAGCCTCGCTAGTAATATCACTGTTTATTATTATATCAACTGTTATTTATTATCAAAATGAACTCGTTCTTTAATTTTAAATGTAAAAGCTATATACATATTATACATCGTACTAACAGATGAAAAGCTATTTTACAATATCGACTTATGAAAATAAATCATCGCCTTTATCAATGATCATTTGCCTTATTCGATTAGAATTTAGGATACATGATGATCAGTACAGCCAATCGTTATCTACCTTCCGTGATTTAAAGGATTAATGCTGAGATAAATCAACTTACTCGAATTGAATTAGCGGATAAATTAACGTTCTATACACCAACATGCGTAGAAAATAACAAATTTACGAAGGAAAATTTTTGGATTTATGATTCGTTCTAAACTTTCAAAGTATATGCTATGATTTATGAATTGTTTTCTCGTTAACGAAAACATTAATCAAATTAGAAACGAAGAAGTATATATATATTACCGAAGTTTGATAAGTCTAATCTACAACGTTATAGATATAGTACTTGTATCAATGGATTAAATTTTGTGACAACTTATTTTTATTATAACCAATGTTAACGCATAATTTGGCATTTCAATTTAAAAAAAAACAGCAACAATGGCCACTTCAAATTTCAACTAAAAGAACTGTATCCGAAAGGTTATCTCCTCACATATTCACAACGTATATATAAATCACAATCTATCCACATTATGAGTTTTCGCGCATTGAATAACACCCGTGCGGCCGAAATAAACACACACTCTCCTTTTCATTTTTCTCCCTCCCCATTTTACCAAACTGACATAACGATTGATAAAATTACGGGAACGCGTTCTTCCGCGTGATTTTTTAACAACATCTCCTCCCCGTCTCAGTGTATATACATATAAGATCGAGTATAGCTACTTCCTAGTTTCTCTAGCCTCTTAAGTTTCAACCGAGACCTTTTAGACATGCAAGTACAAGTTACTTCTTTTATTCGACCCGAGAGACATTGATAATGCGGACGCACTTTTTACGTAACACGAAGTGGAGCGAAATCAGGGTTTGGAAAGCGGTAAATCATTTTGTTTACGAGGATTCTCGTAATGAGAGGTAGGGATGTTTATGAAGTTGTTGGACGAAAGTTGTTTTTTTGGGGCATATCGTTATGTTGAAATATTTATTTAATAATTAAGAAATGTTATGTTGTTTTACAGGTACTGGGAGATGTGTCGAATAAAAATTGTAGTTTTTAGTTAATGATATTTCAATAAAAAAATTGTTTATTCAATATAAATTATGTTTACATACCCAGGGATTCGGGTAATAGTTAGATTGAAAATGTTAATTAGGTAATGTTGAGTCATTATTAAATAGTACCTTAATCGGTTTTAAAACCGAAATATGGAGAAATTTCACGGGTTGGTAATTTGAGAAAATCTCATAACATATATTACAATGTCGCTCTTGTGTATATAATTCTATTTTAGTTCTACTACAATTAAACTTTATAGCATCTCACCCGTATCAAATTACAAATAAAACAAAAAATTTAATTTCAAATCAATTAATTACACGAGACTTTTAAGTTTCTCTAAATACTTTCCCTTTCAGATAAAACCTATTACATTTGATCGATATTAATAATTAAAATTTAACATCAATTAATACACAGTGGAAGAAATATAATGTAATTTTTAAAAAGTTATATTAATACTTTATTGATAATTCGAAAATCCTTCATCTCTGCTGTAAACAATTATGAAACAATTCGCGAAAACACCGAAAATCCACATAACATTACATCACATGTGCCAACAACATTACGATGACGATCGCATCCGAAAAATCCCCAAGGCAATTATATATATATATATATACACACACACACACACACACACACACACACACACACACACATACACACACACACACACACA
>JAYJLV010037164.1:0-25237 GCA_036873485.1 Torymus texanus
CACACACACACACACACGCACGCACACACACACACACACACACACACACACACACACACACACACACACACACACACGCGCGACTCAGAAACATGTATTACGCGAACTGCTTTATTAGTTGGAGTAGAAAAAGAGCGGTTGCGTGTACCTTAAACGCGCGCATATGGCAGCGAACTTTGTTTATGACGAGGTATCGTGCGGGTATCGTAATAACTGATAGTTTGATTTTTATGTGCCAAGATAAGTTTATCGTAGTATTGTTCGCTTTAATTATGTGGAAGATTTGTCTACGGTTAAACGCCGTTTGAATTCTCAATTGCATGTTTTATATGATTTGCATTTATACGACTGGGCGAATATAACAAGAAAGTATAATTTAAACCACGATAAACAATGTTATCTCGTTAAGATAAATATAGTCTTCTTACCCAAATACTTTTTTTCCTGAAATATACACGAAACACGTCCTCATACAACAATGGAATTTCAATTTCAGTATGATATGTATATAACGACGACCATTGGATTATTATTTTAAATTTCGCTTTTCGCGTCGCCATATATATATATTTTCAAAAGACCTGGAAGGGCATACATATAAACCCCTCCCATGAAATTTCGCTTGCACGTACATACGCGATTAAAAGCGAAAAAGCAAACTTCGACTATCAATATTGAAGCTCCTGACTCGGCGCTCATTCAAAGGATATATATTGATAAACCAGGACCAGCTCTCTCTCTCTCTCTTTCTCTCTGTCTTTCTCTCGTGAATATTCAACCGGAAATCCACTTACGACACCCTGCGCCTGAATTCCCTATGAATAACTATTCGCCCCCGGTGGCCCACTTTTAGATACATATATATATATATACAACAAGCATGCACGAGTGAGAGAGAGAGAGAGAGAGAGAGAGAGAAACAAAACGAGAGACGTTAATTCCGGGAGCGAATAAAAATTGAATCGCCATGGCATATACAGTACTACTATAAAAAATAGCCGAGAGACGCTTGATGGAGGCGTTATATAGAACACACTAGAGACCGTCATCGATTCTTCTCTCTCTCTCTCTCTCTCTCTCTCTCTCTCTCTCTACCATTGTCTCTCTTAGCCACCGCCGCGTCGTGCTCGCTTTTTCACCTAGCCTCGCTAGATTGACTTCGATAGCGGTGGGAAATTAGAGGAAGCGTATGTGTGTATGTGTGTGTGTGTATGTGTGAGAGCATTGATCGTAGGCATCGATCAGATGTCCGCCCACGTCGCTGACGCTTGAAGATAGGTTTTTGCGACTACGAGGCTGGAGATTCGCTCGGATTTTTCGACAATAGCTATCGTGGTTGCTTTTTATCGTGATTTCATTGTACGCTTATAGTCGAACTTTTTAAGCTTTTGTGAGATAGATTATGAAGTAAAGAAAGGAACAAGAAGCTGCATGTAATTTGCGCAGCGACTGTTCATGGAGTAGCGTTTATCAAGGTGAACGAAGGTTCTGGACTGCTTTTTCTGATTGGACTGGGATTTGTAGAAGAATGAATAAAAAGAAAATACGAGGCTTCGGGGAAATTTCTGGGAAATTACATGTTATTAAAATTGAGAGGTTTTTATAATTAAAGTCGACGGTCTAAAAGTATAAACGGAAATTTTTTTTTTGCCGGACGCGTGTATGATGTTAATCTGAATAATTGCTAGCGGTGAATGAAGAATTTTTTAATGTGACGTTTATTAAAGGCGACGTGTGTTTCTTGCGCAATACTGGGTTATTGATTACATGGTCGAAAAATATGACGATATTTCATTTATGTCATATCGAATTAGGTGGAATTCACGTCACGACGTTTCTATAAATGTTACATGGAAATAGCAAGCACGGATATAAAGTCACTTCATACTTTGGATTATTGATAACTTACGTAATAAGATTGGTATAAATTATGGGTACTTATAATAATAATCAAAGGGTAATAAAGTCTGAGAGGAAAATTGAATTGAATAACTGAAATATTCTATAAACAGATCCTTTCCAAATATACTCTGGTATAAAAGAAAATAAGGGAATAGAAAACCTCTTTATTTACATAAATTGATGTTGCTTCATTATACTATTAACCTTTTCATGTATATCAAATGCAAATGTTAAGTAATTATAACATCCTCTTTTTTTAATCAATAACAGTCAGCAGCAAGTAGAATATCCTACAACAAAACTTCGTATTACTATATAGATACCAATTTCAGTAAACTACTAACATTTGATCTTCTGATTTGAAACGCGGATAAAATAAAACCTATAGCAATATGTATGTTTCAACGTTTCGCACTTTAATATGCATACATCATAATAAATAACTGTCAATAAATCATCTGCACTTTAATTCGCTAATCAACAACAAAAATACAAGAGCCGACCGCGCGCAACTTGTGAAAGTACCGATACACATATACGTATATACAACGTCGCTTATATCGCATTGCCAATTTGTCACCGCTAATTACCAAGATATTTCAAATCCTCATTATAACCAATAAAAAGCTCTTCTCTCCCCTCTTTTCCTCGTTCCTCCGCGATTAGAGAACGCGTTCTATCCCGCGTATACCACTAACATAACCAGCGAAAAAGAAAACTCCATGACCACGAGACAAATGGCACGCGCGCAGTCACGCTATTTATACAGGCCTATTAAACACATTTCGATCGCGTGCGAGTATATGCAGCGCTCAAGTCTGATTTCAACGAAAGATAATCCCTCCGCATACACGCGACTATTCTCTCTTGGTAATATTCATCTCCCTGGTATCGTTTAAGATGACAAAACTCATTTATACACATCGCTCGTGCGCGTGCAGTAGACGCGTGTCCTACGCTTCGACAATGACATGCCGCGTCCAATCTCATCGGGTGCGTCTGGACCGGACAACCGCGAGAGCTGCGCACTACAATGCAACGTTCGATAGACGGGAATAGAAAACTTTCGTTGATGTGCGCGCCTGCAATGTGTCTCTGTGGGTAGAGACGAGGCGGAGGAGGACGTTACGTGAGCGAAGAGAGAGATTTGTGCGTTAAAGCGAGTGATTGAGGAAAAAATTGCTATGGTGCGGTTAGGAGGATTTATCAGTGTGTGGGTGTATGTTTTTGGGATATTGAACGACGTGCGCTTCGTTATAATTGGGATCATGCCAAAATGGATAAAATTATTGGATTACCCTACTACAAATGTAACCAGCTTTTCTACTCAAGCTGCTATAAATTAGTTATTTTTCTTAGCTATAAATAGATGAAATTGTTAACTATATTATAGCAAAAATATTGTTAATATTTTGAACATTCGAATAGCGATATTCGTTAGCTATAAATTAACTATCGTTTCTGGTTAAAAATTGGTTAAGCTTGGACTTGTAAAGGTTATGGATTTTTTGGAGAAAGCCCTTGCGAATTTGATGTTTCATTCAAACTAGTCTTTGTATTTAAAGAAAAATTTTCAAGATTATCCAGATTTTTGAGAATCTAGGAATTTTCCCCACAATCTGGTGAACACCGTAGGTTTTTTCCTCTAGGTGTTAGAACACATTGAATACATGATCTACGAGTTCAGGGTAGCCGGTGATGATGTCTAGGTTGTGCGCTCCGTAGCTTTTTTACGTCTAGATGTTGGAACGCATGCCGAACACCTAGACCACGAATTCGATGATTTCTAACACCTACGTTACTCTGAACTCGTAAACCCCGCAGTCACAAAATTATTAATTTCTCATTACTTTAAGCTTTGATTGATTTAAAAAATCTATAAAGTCTATAAAAACATAAAAGATAGTACGAACTCATAAGAAAAATTCCTCTTTGACGACGCAATAGGTACATCATATTTAACATTATAAGTACTTCCTAATCTTAGTAAATCCGTACCCTCAATCTATATAGAAAAATCCATCACTGAAACCATCGATATTCCATATCACTCACAATTCCATCAGCTACTCACTATAAACATATCATTTAGAAAAATATGTATTTCAAAATAATCCAGAAAGAGAACGATCATGCCTCATGCGAAGCACGTTAAATTCGCAATAAGCACGCCGGAATTCGACTGGACCATTCTACTCATGCCTGTAGAACGTCCATTGTACACACATACACGCGCATTCTCCGCGATCCATTCTCAAGAGTCGCGAGAAGCAGCCGCCGAGGGAATTCTACAAGAAAGATAAAACCAAAAGAGAGAAGACGCGAGTTAACCGAAGAACAATTTGGGAGTTTTGGGATTTCGTTTGAAATACTTGGACGCGATGGCCCTCGGTATGTGTGTGTCTGTTCAAGTGCAGGGATTTTCCCTTTCCCTTCTTCCTTTCGCGTCTTGGTTTCCTTCGCGCGCTGCGCGTTTTCTCAAGAGAGGGAGAGAGAGAAGCGTCCGCTACCACCGCCGGCTATCTACTTACTTTATCTCTTTCGAATCTTTTCACCTTTTACCCAATTTTTCTCTCCCGTTCCCGTGTGCGCGAGGCTACTGCAGCCGCGAACATATATATATAGATATGTAGGGTCTCCGTTTCTCCCCCTTTATCGCGTTATAAATTGTCTTTTATAACGGCTTTTCTTATCCTTATTCCCGAGCGCGAGCGTTTCTTTTTTCCTCCGCTCCGTATTACCATTAAAGCGCGCGAGAGGGAGCGCGCGCATGCCCGTAATCGTTTTAATAATCCCATATTATTAGAGCTTCCTTTTTGGGAAGCGCGTTTGCGAGAAGCCTCAGCTTGGTTTGTTGTTTTTTTTTTTTTTTTTTTTTTTTTTTTTGTTGCTTGCCGCGCTTTGGTGATTTTAATTTTCTGTATAGAGGCGCGCTTTTAACGGGAGATTGAAGTGTACTTCACGTTGACATTAATTAGAATATTATTGGGGTCACGGTTTGCAAAAGTGATGCCAAGATTTTAATTTAATTAGTCATAGGTGACTATAATAAATCACTATGTAAAAAAATTTGCAAATGTTGGTATGGAAAGTAGGCATACGCGTGGTTCGTTTAGATGCATGGGTTGACAAATTAAACGTGTAATTACACGATGAGAAATGCTACTTCAGAGTACAGACACTTAACCTGGTAAAAGGTGGTTGAAAAGTGAGTTAATGTATTTATAATTACGCTCGCAGAATACTTTTTTTCTTTTTAATTATAATTAATGCGTAAAGAGCTTCAAAACACAATTTTATCATGAAACGATTAGTCCGACGCTCGAGGGATGTAATGGCTGTTGAACAAATTGCATGCAATCTATTAGAATTAAAGTTTCAAAGAGTCAGTTTATTTCCATTCTACAGAGCGGGTATCTATAATCCATATGTATACCATCTGAAAAAGCCACTCACGCAGATTCATTAAATCCCTCAAAGGGAAATTTTCAGTAGTGACAGAACGAGTCGTTAATGGTTCTGTGAAAAACATACAATTTTAAGCCGATGTTGCCGGTCTAATCTTCTCTCATTACTGAATTCATAAGAATAGAGTTGTTATAGTAAAACTGTGCTGGTTGAATGATGTTTGCCAACTTATACAACTTGTTCCGAAAATGTACATGTTTTACTACATATATTAGGATAGAAGAGTAAATTCTAAACTGAAAGTTCCTTTACCATTTTTTGATATAATAAGTAGTTCTTTAATCCCTAATAGAATCAAAAAATGGTAAAGGAACTTTCGGTTTAGAATTTTCTCCTCTATCCAAATGTATATAGTAAAACATACATTTTCGGAACAATTTGTAGAATAGTGTACAAATTTCTGTATGGTAAACCAGTACTAGGGTAATAATGTACTTCTCCAGTGTTGACTGAAATTTGATTATCTAAATAAAATGTGATATTAATCTCATAAATAAGTATGATCACATGAACATTATGTTTATTTGTTTTTTTTTAAATCAAGAGAGCGAAAAAGTACAAGGCTAGCTGAAAGTTCTTCTTTGAGTTGAATAAGCCTTTAAAAAGCGGTACTGTAATTAAAAAATCGGCAATTAAAAATGAAAACCGGAAAGATTTTTTATCGGAGGTTGGGAATGAATATAATATACGTAAAGTATTTGTTAAATAATTATAGTAAAAGAGAAAAAAATGTATCATACATTTTAGTAGGGCTCAAATGTTTATCTCGAGAGAAAAAAATTAAAATAAAAGACAATGATGATAATCTTCTGCGACGGGCCAAGACTAAGAGTGAATACTAATATTCTGGCAATCTGTACAAATCCCCATCTGTAACACATTTCCCACCGATACACTTTTTCTCTCACACGCTGTCCGTCCCTTTCCAACTAATTTACCCCCGCAAAAAGCCCGACGACCAGCGGGCACCAGTGCCGTCGTATTGATAACGTCCCCAAGGCGATATATACATGTATACAGCTGTTATTATGTAAAAAGGTCGCACGTGCACACAGACTACTCTCCCCGAAGATTAAAGTCCTTTTTAGCGAAGAAAGTTTTTTACCTTTCCGTGCACGAGTGCGATGGTCTTGAAGTGCGGCGATGTTGCGCAACGCGCTTGCACGCTGGCAAATAAACCATTTTAAAGCTGATGTATTAGTTCGCGACGCGTTCAATTAGCTCGGCGGAGATAAATCACGTTCAGCGCTTTAGGCTATGCCGACGATCGACGGCGTATGCTTCTACGTGTGTATTTTTTTATAAAGAGGGTGTATGCTTTGCCAAAAAATAAAAGTGTAAATTAAATTTAATAATTTACTATAGGTATAATCTACATTAGTAATAAGTAAATATACGAGTGTATATGTAGATGGTATAGTTAGATTTGTGGTTGTTATTAATGTATTTGGAATGGTAAAGCTTTTATGGAAATAGATATTTGTTTTTTAATCAACTTCTGGACCAGCATTAAATTAATATTTTTAAAAACGAGGTTTAAAATTCTTTCATTGAAAACGATGCGTGATTGAAAATGCAGAACTAAAATTTAAATCACGCAACTATATATGCACGTATAAAGTAATTAATTACATCCATCGGCAACAAACACAACAAGTTTGTAGAAAAAAAACACTACCTCGTACACGAAGCCATACGCGTACATATATACATATATATACACACACGTCGAGATTCAATTAGAGACTACCCATCCGTTATACTCGTTGCAACAGCGAAACGAATCAAAACTGCGCGCACTTGCGTCCGCGTATACATTGAAAAAGCGAACTGAACAAACGACGTTGTCTTTCCATTTGTAAACTGTGGCGTTAAATAATTTCTTTATCCGCGTGATACCGATCTGTACAAACGAGTACAGATATATACGTACAAGTATATACAAGTACAGCGGGGGCGCCCGTCAATCAGTACGCGGTCGGCAGTAGCAAGAGGCAGCAGCGACTGACGCATTACACGCGTATAATTAGAGCGTTTTTATCCTGTGCCTCACGAGCGAATGTCGAGATATTTTTACAGATGTGTATACATACACACACACACATGATATGCCGTCGTTTAACGTTTCAGCTCTGACATTGAAAATCGTCTTGCAGTGAGGAGCAAAACGTTCTCTGCTCTTTTTCGCACGTTTGTTTATTTTGCGCGTAGGGGGAAAAAATTTTGTCCCGCGGCTGAAATGGCATTTATGTTGATTGCAAGCGAGTATAACTCATGTATTAGTGCGACTTTTTTGGTAGTTTTAAAAATAAACGATTGAAGGTGTTATTGACTCATAAAGAAAAATGTATAGTATTTTTTCGTGCACAATTGACTGTCTACATATTGTTTTAATATTGTACTAATTGTTTTTATATTTTTTGATACTACGAAAAATATTGGTAACCACTTTAATAAAATGCATTATTATTAGTATTATTTGCACAACATATCTGTACAAAGTTCTAGTTCCGTATATCCTTTGCAACCTAAATTCTGTATATCCTCTGCAATAGTTTTGCTATAATATCACACATAGAACGAAAGACTTTTATAATAAAAATATATAAATAAAGAATTGTCTATAAACAGATGGCTCTATATGAATCCTGTGCATCACGTATCTACAATAAAAATCCGAAGAATGCGTTGGTATCACCAAATCCAAAGCACGCGTAACGGCCGCGTACTCGCGTGGCACATCAAACTCGTATTTTCAAAAACAAAAGTCGTTATCGGAAATCCCGCACCCTTATCCTCGCCGACCCCGAGAATCACCCCCTCTGCAAATCCTTTCAAACTTCTTGGCTTATATACACCCACTTCATACACTCCTTCTCTTTCACATACACACCCACACACGATACCTGTGAAACTTTCTAAAGGTGTCACGACTCCAAAGTCTCTCTCTCTCTCTCTCTCTCTCTCTCTCTCTCTTTCTCTCCTACTTCGCGAGTCTCAAGCCGGTCGCGTCGCTGCCGCGCTTTGCATGATTTTATCGGCATGAAAGTGAGAGACCACGCGCTATATATACGTACACTATATGTGCACCACAGACGCGGTGAGGCTTAATTGAACGACGTATAGGTATACACACATATACGAGCGCACACGTTGACTTGATTATTCGTAATTCATGCAAATTGATTTTTATTTACTTAGCAACCGCGAGAGAATTATCGCTCGTTGCTTTTTCGCACGCACATTCTTCGTTAAATTGTTTACGACAGAACGCGCGTACGGAGCTGCTGCTACTGCTGCTATACGCGAGCATAAATTAACATGTGCTTAATGCGCGCTGGGCATCGTTACATTACACGCGCATTTTCCCCCTCCCTTTCCTCCTCCCTTCATTATTCATTCGGGATATTGATACATGTGCGCGTGCGGAGAGTGAAACTAGCCGGTCCACGCGAGCGCGTATATTTGTATAATTAAATTACGCGCTGCAGCGCGCGTGTATAATGCCAGTATATGAGCAGCGCAACCAGAGTTTGACTTCCTTGTGTGCTGAGGTGTGTTATTAAAAGTGCCGCAGAGCTTTTTCGTTGGAACAGTGAGTTTTTTTGTCGTCGTTGTATTTAAATTGCGAGAAATAATGAAGGGGGATGATGATACGGTTGAATATGCGAATAACGATATGGTCCGTATATAAGCGCTGTGTAGGTTTTTATACGGATTTGGGCAATTATATTTTTTTACAGGTATTTTTCAATTCGTTGAATATATTGTTTGTATATGCTCTGTATTTTCGTGTCAAAAATTAGATTAGAATTACATGAAATTTGATGAAATTGAAAGCGTAATACAAATCTATTATTAAGTCATGCAGAAGCCAAACAAATTTAATTGTTCTTCGATATTTTTATGATGATATCTGAATTGATTTATCGATTTAATATGAGTGAAAAGAGAGAATGAAATCAAATTTTTTCAGTATTATTTTCAAATATACTTGTCGCAACACGAATAGTTTGGAGTACCAATCGGACAAATGGTCGAACTGCGTAAGGGTTGATTTTTTGATGGGATAAAAACAATAACCCTATTATTTATTCTGACAACATTTCGAGTGCTTTATTACTCTCCTTTTTAAGCCAAAGATAGTAAACAGTTTGTCGTTACACCGTGAAAACCCGCTAGTCAATAATTTTATTTTAATATTTAGACAAAACTATTAAATTTTTATACTTTCAGTTTTGGTTTCTGTGTATAGAATTTAGACAATGATGTGTAAAGGCGTTTAGATCACTTGGTTGTAATCAGAAAAGCAGAATATGTTTAAACCATTTTTTTAAAGAAAATGACTCATTACTATGATATAATATTTAGACGTTTATTTATCATAGATATAGAAGTATAACGAAGATATCCATAAATATATTATCAAATACACAAAGTTAAAAAGAATCTATTACAATAAACGGCATAGTATACATCCCACTTAACACCTTCCAGAACCCCCGCGAAATTAGAAACAACATTGCCAATACATATATACGCGATCGCCAACCATTCGTCCACATGTTAAATCTCCGTCGACGCGCCTGTATACTTCTACGTGCACACATGTGCACGCAGACGCGTGGAAAAAGGGAGGCGAACGAGCAAACGAGCCCGAAAAAAAGAGAAGCGCGAAAGAATGTCGAAAACAGGTTCAAGTTCCTGCACGCATACATATATACACGCGCGCATATATAGAAATGTGCGTGTGTGCTTTCGATTTGTCCCGAAAAAACAGTGCAGCAGCAGTATAGAGCGCGAAATCGTAAATTAGCCCGATCGTGAGCGAGCTGTGCGTTGTGTGTGTGTATATATGCCTGGCATGCGATTCTACGGCAAAAAACGCGAACGTGTATAGGGTGTGTGGATGAAGAGTATATACACGCACGAAGTGTGCGATTTCACATTTTAATTTGCGAGTGGAATGTATATAGTGAGGTGTGGTATAGTATACAGGTAATTTTCAATAAGTTCTTAGAGGAACAAGTAATAGATGTTAAACAAATTTTTGGTTTTAACTGTTATCGAATAAAGACTAGTTTTCAAAACTGAAGGCTATGGTAGTTAATAATAAAATATTTTTGAAGTAGTTTTTTTTAGAGTTTTGCGTTCAAAATGGAATAAACTTTTATCAAACTCACCGCATGCTGGTAATAAAAACGCATTGGCAAATAAAATTTGATAGTTTACCTGAAACAAATAAAAGTAATAAACTTATTAAAAAAATCACCAGCGCTTTTATGTAAAAAAGAAAAATGCTATGGTATTTCTATACATGGTTTTTAATAAAATAAATAAAAAAACTAATTTTACATTATTTATAATATTCAATTTCTTCTGGACGATCGGTATTATGTAAATTTATATAAAATGTACAGATATTGCTGGTACGATTTAAACAACAAATCAACATCGTTGTCGACATCACAAGTGAAATTAAATTATTAGAGCAATTCTTAAAGCTACATATGTTTAAAAACAAAACATTGTGTTTTCATTATTTTTTATCCATAATCTCATTTAATATATCAGCCTGTATATAAAAAACACCTCGCCTCTATCAGATTCCATTGATCGACGATTTCCGTAACTTTGCGACGGTATATATCACGCTTGGAAACATTAAACCGACCCATTATCCTCATCGATCACCCTTCACCAAACTTTGCGAACCAACAGTTACGCGCGAGCCCGCGCACGTCTTAGACAAAGTCTGCGGTAAGTCTAGCCGCACTGCACAAACATTTGTGTAATGTGTATAAAAAGAGCAGGTTTTACGGGCCTATATATAAGGAAGAAGTTGCGTTCGGAGAAAGGGAAAAAGACACGCGGAAATTCTACTGCCAATCTAAACAGCCCCAGGGGAAAGAAGAGTAGCGTGTGCGTGTACGTGACGAAAATACGAGCTTGTATATATAGGTATATGTATGCGAAGGGAAGGGACAACCAGACGTTCCTGAAATTCCTGCGGATGATTTGAGAGGCCAAGGAGGGAGGGATAAGCGCAGTAGTCGCATGCGTGCGCAAGGATACGCGGGGACATCGCAGATCTCTTTTTTTTCTCCTTCTCGGAGGGGTAGCAGCGTTTGTTTTGAGTTACACTTTTATATATTGGTAATAACGCGGTATAATAGCTAAAATTGTAGAGAGGATATATTGAATTTGTTATATAAATTTATAATATTAAATTATACTTGTTTTCTGAATTCAGTTCTATTGAGTGCGCGTCTATTATTTATCAAAAGAATGTGTCATTGAACATAATACAAATTAACAAAGTTTCATAGAGCTATACACTCTTCAATTAATAACGAGAGAGAAATTAGATCACATTGTTGTAGAAACAAATTCAGCTATAAGAGTAAACGTTACAAAAGATTTATTATATACTTTTTACAAAATGTACATTTTGCTTTCGCATTCGTGCGATCCACATTTCTATTCCTCCACCTCTTTCTTATTCTCTTCCTTCACAGCCACACACATACTTTCTACACAGAGACCGAGAGAAAGAGATTATGTATCTCAATCATGGGAAACTGCAGCCACTACTGCGGCATCGTCTGGTGCGGCCGCCGGGGGCCGCGACATGTGAGGTCCATCCGCAGCAGGCCGTGGCGGGAGCAGCAGCGCAGAGATTCTCAATCGCTGATGGGGCTCCGCCCCGTACTGTGGCTGATCGTAGTCCCGCGCTTAATTATTTCGCGCCGAGCGTATAAGCAAAAGCAAGCCCGTTATTATATCAAGCCCACACGTATATAAACGCGTGTATGCTCATAGATTTTTCGAGGTGGGATGTAGATGATTAGGGGAGGTGGCGTGTTCTACCTTCCGCTTTGATGGCGCGGGGCTAATTCGAACGGTTTTACGGGAACGCGCGAGAGAGATTAAAGTTTCGCAGAGAGAGAGAGAGAGAGAGAAAGAGAACGAAAGGGAGAGAGAGAGAGAGAGAGAGAGAGAGAGAGAGAGAGAGAAGAGCTTAGATGTGTATATATATAGGAAGTTCTAGGTTAATAATACCCCATCGGGGTGAAGTATCATTAGTAAGTAGTAGGTGCTGTTAAACGGCGCTGCTGGAGTATCGATGATCTGTTATTAATTTTGCGATTTACGGCGAGCATATGATGGATACGTATGCTTCTCATGAGGTATTTTTTTGTGTTGTGTGGTAAATGGGTACGGATGTTGATGGAAGAATGTTTATCTCGAATATATTGTGATTATGGACAATTTTTATTTCTCGACCGTGAATTTTTAAATAAAATGTTTAATGATACGCGGATTCTTGAAAACCCCGTTAAACTAATCTGCGTGTAACTATGAAAGTAATATTTATATTGCATTCCGAATTACTATATTTCCCTCAAACCCATAACACACCATGTTGTAAATCTCGTAAACTTTAACAAAAATTAAAGTCGCCCCAATTCCCTTTTAGAAAAGAAACGATCAGTCTTGACAAATACCATTCGATCGAACCGACGCAAATTGATCATCGCAGACACACAGCGTAACCGCGGCCATACAAAAAACAAGCAATCGCCCTGGTAACCCAGAAAAATCCCTCGATTACCCACCGCGAACGATGCAATTCACCACCGCAAGCCCACGCTATATCCTTCCACCAGCCACGTGAAAAACCCTCTACGATCTCACTATACACACACACATAGATCCTTGGTCCGTCCAATATATACGGAGAAATTCGGGCGATCGCCTCAAAGAGAGATCCCGAGCCGTCGTCGTCGTTGCTGCCGCGAGAGCTCGCAGATTGTCATCCTCCTGGCGGGTCAATAGCGATTTTACAAGTTTGCCGTGCGCGCCTGCTCAAAGGCGAGCGTGCACGTCCTTCTCCTCCTCATCCACCCACCTACCTCGTCGTCTTTGAAGTTTCGTCCTCCGCAAAGCCCGCGCGCGCGCAGAGGATGAAAGGACGCGACTTCCTTCGTCGTCGTCGTCGTCTCTCTCTCTCTCTCTCTCTCTCTCTCTCTCTTGGCGGCGAGCACGCGAGTGCCTCACTCGCCGAGGGTTACAGGAGAGAGATTGCATTTTTCCTCGAGCAAGTATATATGCATGTATATATGCATCAGCAGCAGCAGTATAACAGCAACCGTTTAGTGCGGGAGCTTATAAAGCATGCGCGGTTGGGCATTGAATGGCACATATATACCTGGATGTGGTATGACGAGGAAAAAGATTTTGTATTAGGCCTTTTATTTTCTCAAATAAAAGTATGCTGTGTCGTAACTCATTCAATGTGAAATAAGGTCCTACATAGGTATTTTTATATGAGAAAATATATCATTTGCTAAGTTTTTGGAAAACTATTTATATAAATTTATTGCTAAAAAAAAACTTTTCAGAGTATAATAACAAAAAACACGTGTAAAATCTAAATTTAAAATGAAAGCAAACTTCTGGCAAGCAGAGAATTAGAATAATCATCAGATTTTTTTCGAGAGACTGTATTTACACGAGGTTATACAAACGCAGAACTCAAGCGAGACCTTGACTCGAGTGAAACGACTGACACGAGGGGCGGGGATAAACCGCGGTTCAAACGGCTGATTCAATATTCTTTTTCTCCGATTCCTCTCCGTTCTCTTCTACATATCCCTTTTCCCCTTCCCCTCTTATCCTTCAGTTTCTCCCTCGGCCTTCTCACGTATATATACACATACCTACATATACACTTCGTGCTCGGTTACACGCACTCACACGCTTACTCGATCGCGCGTTCTCTTTTGTCTTATCTGCATCCCTGATTTCTCACGGCGTGCGTGCAGGCAGCTACTGTTTCGCGGCTGCTACTACTGCGTGCTCTCATGACTCTCTCTCTCTTTCTCTTCTTTTTTTCGGTCGCGAAAGCTGTGCACAGGTAGATAAAGTTACCCCCATGTGTGTGTGTGTGTGTGTGTGTGTGCATGGCGAGTTTGTTTTCTCGCTCTGGTGATTTTTATCACGAGATGACGTCGTTCGTCATCGCTGGTATAAATATAATAAGGTGTTTTTATTTTTAAAAAGGTGCAGGAGGCGTCGTAGTGTAGCTTTGGGTTCTATAGAATACGAGAGTTAAGATGCACTGCATGCTTATTATAGTAAACATAAACTGTGATTAAAGCAAAGATGGTGAGTTCTATGGAAGGGTAAATATTTTAGTTGTTATCCAGTTTCCGTAGCACAGACTGCACGGAATAAGGTTGATCTGGTAAAATTGCCAGTAGGTTCTTGTGTAAGCTTATAAGTTACCAAATATTATTGTATAACGATCGGATGTTATTGAACGTATACAAGAGCACAGAGCTGCAAAATTTTCTTCAAGTGGTGTGTATTTTAAGTTTATTAAGCTATTAATGTATATAATATCAGCTACAAAAAGTTGTCTACTTAATTTCCGAAATTTAGACTCTATATATCATATTTGGTTTAATTAAATACAGTTGCGCAACTCTATTTACAGAAGTACTTTACATCCCTTGTAAGTACCACTCGAGCAATTAAAAGCAGACCGTCTATAATAAAACTTGGAAGATATTACTGCAATAACGAAGGCAACAGAAGTAAAAGCGACCAAGAACCACCGATTAAAATTCACTCGTGCTATAGTTTATCGACAATTCGACGACTACACCCTCGCAATAATACAGCAGCGTAGTAGCGCGCATAGTTTCTCAACACGCCAACCCTCATATAATGACAATAAGAAAAAGAAGAAGTAGTTGAAAGGCCACGATGAAAGGATGAGCGGAAAATAATTATATCATTCCACAATGTGCATTCATATACAGACGATGAGTGGATGATATAACCGCAGCGTTAAAAAATGCGCCAAACGAGCGTCTTTCCGCTCTATCGCGCTTGCAATTCGAATTAATTCCGCTATCTACGTCGCTTCGCGCGGCCGCATTGAGTCATTGTTCTGTACTATGTATTATACGTGTATATATATATACAATTCCTATCAATATTCAATAGCTCGAGATGCGCTCATATAGTATTAAACTGGAGCAGATCGCTCGCGTCAAATAACTTAATCGACGATGTTGTGTATATTATATATAGAGACGACTGAAGACACGACGGGCGTGTAATGTATAACGGCGACGAAGCAACGAGGGAGTAATAAGAGATAAACGCGCGATATTGCAGAAGAGAGAGAGAGAGAGAGAGAGACTAGCCTTATATTGTTGCCATCATTATCATCGCGTGTCTGCCGGAGATTTGTTTAGGCGGATGAATTACCGTTATTATGTGGTGAACGTCATTTTCCTGCTTCGCTACGTACCTATTTCCCCGCATCTTCCGCGCTTTGATTCACTTAGTCGGGCTCGCGTGTTGCTTGTGTGGAGTTCGCGTGGCGTCGGTCGGTATATAGCGAGTTGCTGATGATGCATCGAGGTGCAGGCACGCGAAGTGGAGTCAATTTTTCGCGGTGGTGCATCGCGAAGAGAAACGCTTGTTGGTGCTAGTTTTTCGTATGGCTCGAATTGATCAAAACTTTAATTTCGTGGATGTAGTTAAGTTATACATTGTATGAATAGTGTATGTCGGTGTGAGGATTGTAAAATATGATCTACTTTGAAATTGTAAATATTGTTTTCTGTATTATGTTCGAGTAATAAATTGGGTAAACTGACTTTCAAAGGTACGAATTTTCATTTCAAAAATAAGTCGTTAAATATGGCAATTGAACAATGGCCCTATTATAAAAAAATATGTTTTTGGTACTTTCCAAATGTTCGAAAATTCTTTTTAGATTCTTTTTCTTTGGGAGCTGAAAACAGCATTTCAATTGTTTTTTTTTCAGAGCTAAATAATATTGTTATCCAAATAAATATTGAAATATTGTACTGAGAGTAAGTTCTGGGACGTATAGTTTTTTTATTACGGACCTGAAAGAAATTATTACTTCAGGTTTTGTCGAAGGATTTCGCGAAACATCACCGAACATCTATAAATCAACAACGTCCCGGAACGCTGGTAAAAAATTCAAAAAACTTTCGTAAAAAGCCCACAGCTATCACAGAATCTCCTTGCAAAGCACACAACAGCACTTCCGCAAATTACGCCCACGAAATGTCCGCATTCAAATCCTCTTTCTGACAGCCCCAAAAACACTCTGCTTTAGCTAGAGCGTCGAAATAAAGACCAGGGCGTACTTCACCTCTGTTCCCCTTCTCCCCCTCCTCCAAAAAAAGAAACACTACACGCCAACGCGTGCGCGTGAGTGAGAAAACGAGGCGAAAAGCGCGTCGTCTCGCCCGGTACGAAGCGCGTCATTACGCGTGATTTTCCACGAAAGCGCGCGCGCGCACGATAAGTTTTTACTGTAATGGACGTCTGCTTTAGCATTCTCAGGGCCCAGAGAAGATAAAGCTCTACTCTCGCGTGCGCTGTGCTTGCGTCTGAGAGCCGAATTACAGCTGGGAAACGAGGCAAGAAAGATACTGCTGTCGCTTCGTCTGCACCGCGAGTGTATAGCAGCAGTTGTCTCTCGTTAAGCCGGCGAACATCCATCGACGTAAACTGCGACTTACACGCGATTTCGTAGCAGCTGGTCTGTGCTTGTGAGTGCACGGTTTTCTACTCCTGCGCCTGGTGTCGTGAAACGGTGGTCGCGGGTTAGTTGCTTTGCTATATATACTAATACTAAGGAGAGTATCCGAGATTCGCTCTATAACGTCTGATGAGGCTGTTGGACTTGGCTTATTGAGCTTAGCGGTAATCTTTGATTTATAACTTATTTTCATGTTATATAGCTGTAAAATAATTGTACTTTAATCATTTAATAAACTTAGAGAAAATTTATTATTTTATTCTAAAATAATCTTTTTCACCGAAAAAGATATTGTTTTTTATAACATCGGATTTAATATAAGAAAATCCTTTTCAAGCACACTTCATTTGTATGAAATGAAAACCACAAAAAATTCTTCAATGACATTTTTCAATTCAATAAAAAAATTGTTAATCAACAAAACGATTTTCACAAAAAGAATTTCCTTCAGACTCAAATAATAAATTTTTCTTAGTATGTTATAAAAATCCTTTTTCTGCGGGAACGAAATTTCGCAACAACTTACATATTCTAAATAATTCGTACGGAACGTTCGCAATTTTTGTTATAAAACTCAAATCCAAAGCGGATTCGACATATCGGCTCTACACATCGATCGTATTGGCTATTGCATCGTCATCCCTTGTGAGATATATACCACAGGCGCGCGCGCTCTCCTGCATATATATTGTGCATCGGATTTTCCGGGACAACTCGGCGAGTTTCCTCTTCTTCGTCCCAATGTTGCCACCTTAGTGACCTCGCTCAGTTATCCCTTTAATAAACTTGGATGAGCTTCATATCGGGATGGGAAGTACGTCGCCTCCGAGCCGAACTTTGTTGTTGGTTACCCTACTTTGGCTCCATCTCCTATGCCGCGCCGCTGCTGCTGCTGCGCAGTACGCATTGTTCTCTAAGGATCTGCATGCGAAGTGAATGGAGTGTTGCACGGAAAAACATTGCGCGTTGCGCATTCAAATATAGTTTTTTAATTTTTTAAGTTTGAGATCAGATTGCACTGACGTACAGCTTTTGAAATGAGATTTAATTGTGTTACCTGATATATATCCATTCTTTATATTTCTTTGAATATTCTGCGGAAATGCAAAGATGGTTATTAAACTTTTATGCGTAATTTATTTATTTATTGGATGGAATGAAACCTTTTATATACACACATTTAATATAGGTCGACAGGTTTATAAAGCTGCTTTATGTGTTAGGTCGGCAAAAAACGTCTTTAGTGTTTTTATTATGGTTAATATTCTTTAAAATAAATTTTTTTACCTTTCTGTGCTGTGGCCATAGATTAGGTAGATATATGTATAAATGACTTCTCACAATTTAAATGAAATATAATATTTATTGAATCTTATGTATTGAATAATTGTGGCGATAATTGCACTGATTATAATCACGCGGAATAAGAGATATATGTGTGTGTGTGTGTATATATATATATATATATATAATAATTATGAACGCGTACAATCTACTGCTCTCGAATGGAGCCGTTACAAATTGAATTAACGCGATGTCTCCCGATTAGAGGCTTTGCTCCGACAGACTTTTCCGAATGCGATGGCTGGATTCATTGCCTAAATGGCCTAAATAAATGTGAATCTCAGTGTTTCGCAAACAGTCAAAAAGTGTATCGTCGCTCGATCGGTGTGGCGATCTTTAGCGCGCATCGGTTGCATTGCTGAAATGCACGGACATAACATATGATAAAATAATAATCATATTTCAATATTCTACGATTGAAATACATTTTAAATTTTTAATTCGGAAATATCTGAGGCCCGCAGTGTGGTGTATCCTTATTTATTTATTTCTTTTAACCATCGATGATCGATAATATTTTCATTAAATTTTCTTTTAACGATAAATTCAATTCATAAAACGCACGCATACATAAAAGGAGAGAAAGAAAAACATTCACGCGACATATCTTTTAAAATTTCCTCTATTCAATATTAAACACCTCCGACTGCCTGTCGAGTATCAACAGCAGCATCAGCAGTAGCACACCTCCTTTCATTCTCCTCCATCACTTTTCCACCCACCAAACACGCCGCGCTTGCATCTCGAAACACCAACGCGTGTACATATATAGATAGATACGTCGAGGAGCCTCCGCGTTATCCGTATCCGCCAATCCGCTATCCATGGTCAGTCAGCTACGGACGCAATTAGGTCAAGAGACAGTAGTCGCACCGCACGCGCTTCTCTCTCACTAACAAAGCAAACCCCAGACGCGTGACGGAAACTCTGCGCACAGCGGCTAGCCCCTAATACATGTCTTGCAAGCTTCCATTTCCTGCTGCTTCGCGAGTATACACACGAAGAGAGAGCGATAGAGTAATCAGCTGTTGGACGCTAATGCGAATCGACGTTACCGTGCTATATACGCGTCAACACCTCGCGCTCGATTAATTGAATCGCGAACGGATTGACGCGTATACGCGCGAAAGTGTATCGCTTTTGCTGTTACTGTGTATAGTTTCCGATTTTTCGCGGAAGTGAGTAGTGATTTTTAGCAATGTTTCGGGGGTGTCGGACTGGAATATGCGGTGAAGTGGTGCGCATGATGGGCTGTGTGATGGGTTTATTATGATGTTGCGGTCAGGTTAACGTATGCGGTGGCGAGGTTGAACTTTGGAAAAGCGGTGCGATTAATCCGAGTGATGGCTATTAAATCGTTTATATATATTTATAAATATAGTTGTTTAAAGAGAGATAGATAGATTGATAGTACTTTATTTGATTATACGGAAAAAATTGCTAATACAAGAAATACATGAATGCATACATGTGATGGCTCAAAATATAAACTATAAATTCACGAAGAAACAATATAAAAATGCAACAAAGCGGTAAAATACAACTCGCAACAAGGCGATAAAAATCGAAAAAGAATACAAAATGCAACGGTTGTAATGGCGTAAATCACAGGAGTCAAGGTAAAAAATTAAAATAATAAAAATTAAAATTAAAATAAAAATAAAAATTAAAATTTCCACTAAGTACATAATATGTCGTTGGGAACCGTCTTATATATTTATTATTTACACTAAGCCGAGCTAACACAGAAATTTACATAATTTAATATCACAGTTATTATTAAATAATCTAATATCACAGTTAGAGAGAGGGAGAGAGAGAGATTCAATTGAATTCTTATTAAAATACAAATTGTTATTATTATTTATTGTTTTAATAAACAATTGTTTATTTTTTTGTATTCTTTTATTTTATACGTATATTATATTTTATACTTAAATTAGTATAAACTATGCAATTTCGACTTTGCATATTTTAAAATAACAGTAGAATAACATGTTTACGTTTCACAAATTCCATCAAATTGAATTTTCTTTCACCACGGATGATATTATATCCCTTGAAAAATTCGATAAAAAAAGAATTTCTCGCGTATTCTTGGAAGGTGTAATTGAAAACGTTATTACAGGTATCGAAAATTTCTACAAATAGAGTTGCAGTAAAAAATGTATGAATCCTCAAAAAAGATGTTTTAAGATGCTATATTAAAGTGAAAAACTCAATCGAGCAACGACCTAGTAAAATTCAAATTGTATCGTAATACTTTTTTAAATGATAGAAAAAAAATGTGCAATTGTGTTTTACGAGTGGGATAACTTTATTACGCATTCAATTGATCATTATTACAAATAAATAATTCTTTCGCAAAAGCAATGACCTTTTTTCCCTACATACAAAAAAATATTCTTTTTTTACCTGCAACAACTTCTCCATTATTTAACTGTTTACCCGTACAACAACGCCAACCACACATTTCAGTTAATGAACAATTGCACTTTCATCATATAATTCGAACCAACCTCACACACATCCCGACCGAAAAAACACACTGCCGACCGCAATTCCGCACCGTGGAGTCTGCGCATCAAGCCAAAGTTCGTATGCTCCTCTTTTGCCTCATTGTTTAAGGATATTCGGAATTGTTTTCACTGCATAAAAGAACGCGTTTATACGCACACATACACGCTAACTTTGAGAGCGTCTATCTTTCTCTCGAAACGCGCTCACCCACATTTTCTCCCCTCTCTCTCTCTTGCATGAAGTAGCCACTTGATCGAGAGCCTCCGCGCGTGGCGAATGTGCAGAGAGAGAGAGTGAGTATACTATATATATATATGTATGTATGATGCATCACGCGCATGCAAAAGTCGATGAAAGGGTATGGATGCGAGAGAGGGAACTCGACTTCGGAAGCAGTGCGCTCACCGATCGACGGATTGATTGCTCTCTCTCTCTCTCTCTCTCTCTCTCTCTCTAGCGAGCGCTGATGCACGTGGAGAGCTTTGCGACGACGAAGCTTTTGCGTGCGTCGCTCCGTGCGCGGATTCCGATCGGGCCGTGCGGCTTTTTCGAGCGATAGAGGGATTCTCGATCGGGGTGATTGATTCGCTAAATTACGGGTGGACGTGGGTGCGCTGATCTCGGGAATGTGGTTTTTTTCAGTTGCTGGTAGGGGTTTGGTGATTAGTTTCGAAATGACTTTTGTGGATTTTATACGTATAATTGTTTGTGGGGAATGGAAAATCTTTAAAACATAAAGAATGAAGAAGCTTTCTGGATTTTTTTGTTTATTGTTTTGACATACTGATAAAAGCTATTGTGCGCACCCTGAGTGTTGTTTTCCTACTCCCAATCGACACCACTAGGAGTGTGAAAACAAATGCAACAATGTTTGTTTGGCTCTATTTTGTTTTGAAAATGGTTTTACAATTAATTGATCAAAATACCCTTTGGCATTCAATATTCTCATTTTTCTTCGACAATTTTTTATTTTAACAAGATACTTAGAAACTTATATTTTTCGTTCCATTGTTACTAACTTTATCACAAATCATAAAAGTTTCACGTGACATAACTACGTTATACGCTACATTCTAACTACTATCCTCTACGCTGCACTAAAACTGTTGAATCGATATTAACAACTAACCTCAGCATTTTGTCATAACAAACATACAACAACCACGACAACAGAGAAGTTTGAAACTCAATCTACTTAATAGCCCTCTCCATTCCGCGCTTTTCAAAAGCGAGTCAGCCAGTTCCTAACTTTTATCTCTCTCCCTCTTTATTCAGAATTTTCGCACAGCCGTGAAAACTCATCAGTGCGCATGTGCTACCTGATTACCGTCTCTTTTATCGCGCGGACGAGAGGACGAGCACATGGGAGGACGAGTGTGGGCGCAAAAACGTGATTTTCACTGGTGATTTACAACTGGCGGCTCCCTCTCTCTCTCTCTCTCTCGTGAAAAGTCTCTGACCTACTTGCACAATCGGGAAAAATTTTTCGCGGATAAAAATCAAAGTTCGCGTGGGAGATCCGCTCATAATGCACTCGCGCCGAGATGTTGCAGGCGAGTGGAAGGGTTACGCCACATTTTCTCTCTCTCTCTCTCTCTCTCTCTCTCTCTCTCTGCTGACAGTGGCAAGAATTTATGGGAAATATTGGAATTTCGTCGGATATTGTTGCTCTCGTGTGCGCTTCCGCGATTCGACGAGTACGTAAGAGCTTTTGCGGTATACGAGAAAGGTTCTGCCTAACTCGGGATTTTTAATGCTCGAATATTTCTTCGAATTCGCGTGGCTGTTAGATTTGAATGGAAATTTTAAATTTGCCACTTTCGAAAATGACTTTTTGGACTTAATATTGTTTTTCGAGTCGTAGAGAACAAAGCAGTTTATAGGTCGCATTACGTTGTACCTATAAATGATTCTGTTAGTGTAAGAAACAGTTGAATTGATAGCTTTCGAGCAACCGATTATTGTATAATGTAGAGAAAAAACATTATAGGTCTGAATTATATCAAATTTCCATAATGTTATAACTATTTTGAACTTGCATTGATTTTACTTAAATAGTTTACGTTCGCGTAAAAAACGTAACGCAATGCAAGTGTTTACATTATAGGTTGTATAATTTAGTTATATGTTTCAGTAATTTCCACTACGAATGTATTAAAATATGCTAAATTCCGCTACTCAGCTTATAAATTATTGCGAAAAGTATCACGCGAAACAAACTCATTCATTACGCACTTTTTACAAGCACAAATTTTTACTACAATCCAGACTTACGTGACCCAGACATTCAGCAACATAACATGCGACTTCCGCAACTCACCTGCAACATAAATAGAAAGCATAATTAGAGATGCATATTCATGCGGCAGGATGAAAATAGATTTTCTCTAATTAACCATTGCGTAGCGTAGATTCTAATCTAACTTTCCGGCGCATCAATCAATGCTTTCGCGAACTGACGACAGTTCTCGGACCATCAATTACACACACACACGCACACACACATATATATACACACACACACACACACACACACACACACATATATACATTCTGCGCGCACCGACATCACACTTTTAAGTGAAATACCGGATATGTAAATATATAGGCGATTCGAGGTGAAAGGGATGTTTATATATACAAGCTGAACGGAGGAGTCGCCCGAAAGAACACAGCGTGCACGAAAAGAAAAAAAAAAGGAAAAGCGAAGAAAATGAGAGAGGCGAATCCAGAAGATGAACGTCGCTACTCCTACGCGGAGCGTGCAATAAGACGGGCGGCATGTAAATTACACGCGCCTAAAGGAGAAGCCTCATCCTCGTAAAGGTTATATAGGTGTATATATATGAGAGGTCTGAAAAATGTTGACTATGGGATCGCTCTCACTCGCTCGCTTGCCTCGGCGCAATACGAAATGTAATTTGCTGGAACTAATATATTGGATATGCTAATTTGGCCTCTGGGACAATGCCAGGGTTAAGCTCTTTTTCACCCTGTCTCTGCACGCGTTGCTCTTCCCTTTTTTTTTAAAGCGAGGCTCTATCTCCCTTGGTTTTGAACTCTTTTCATTGCAAATAAGATTTCATGCAAATCACATTCGAGAGATATCACTTTTTACCGAAGTACAGTCCGGGGTAATATGGTAATTCGCCCAGAATATTTTACGCGGTCGAGCAGTGCGGGCTTCGGGACTGTTACTACAAGCCTTAAGATAGATCGAGCTTGTTTATAGTTTTCGAGGTTCATTCGGAGAAGAATAGTAGCGATTTTGAAGAATAGCAATGAATTTGATGAATATCAAATAATATCAAGGTAATTTATTAGATAAATTAATATTTTATTCGGTCTTAACTACACCTCGAATATAGTAAAAATACAGAGATTTAAGAACAGATTGCTTTTTAACATGTTTATGAAATATTAAAAAATATTTTTCTTTACTCAAAATTGACAGGATGTTTGGATATATATTTATTTTAATGAGATTTTTCGATTTTTCAAAGGAAAAATTATTTGTAATACCATATGATCAATGATAGGTGTAATTACTTTTTAATTCGAATAAGCGTAAAAATTTATAATTTATATTTATACTAATTATTTATGTACCAGAAACATTATGGATAAAATAAGAAAAAAATTGCTGATGATAAAAATAAGAAAAATAATTTTCATTTTTCTTATTTTTAATTACATTTTTCATGCATTTTTGCAAAATATTTACTTTTACATTGATATTTACTTTTATGAATATTAAATAATATTGAACATACAAGGTATATTCAGAAAAATAATATTGAAATTTTTTTATATGCATGCTAATGAGTTTCTGTTTAATAAAGATCAAAGTAAATATAATATTGTTTTTATCGAACGCCATTACCAAAAAACATCATTACACAAAATTCAATATATAATTCGAACTGTAAGTCAAAGACTCAGATTCCTATCTTTATTAAAATAGAAAAAAGCAACATTAGGGTACAAATGAAATTTCCGTCGCGCGTCTTTATAAAACATTCTTAATAAATACACGCAGTCCTCTCTAATCGCCATTTAATGCGTCATTTGTCATCCATATCGATCGCTCCTCCTCCCTCTACCATTTTTTTATCGGCTCCAGCGAGCGAGCGATCCCCGCCTCGTCTGACAAATTCCTCAGTCCGTTTTACGGTTTCTTCCTCGCGCCCGGCTTTTTTCTCCTCGCCATTGCCACTGCCGTGGAAACAACTTACAGGGCATTAATAAAGCTCCCGAGTCTCGGGGTAAAACTCGAGGCATCTTGCCGCTGCTTTCTTCCGTTCGTTAATCTTCTTCCGAACGAGCCGAGAGAGGGAGAGAGAGAGAGAGAGAGAGAGAGAGAGAGAGAGAGAGAGAGAGAGGGAGAGAGAGAGAGAGAGAGAG